>JBBPDH010000036.1:7978820-8008840 GCA_037974565.1 Clupeocharax schoutedeni | reverse complement strand
ACATATAGTGCATTACAGTAATCTAACCTAGTGGTAACAAAGGCATGGATTACCGTTTCAAAGTGCTTTCTTGAGAGAATGGGTTATACAAGTGACCAGTTGTTTTAGAATACTTTTGCTTGTTTAATACATCAGGTCAAATGTGGAAAGTAGTCCAGGATTCTTTAAGGAGTAGCACACTGCTAGGAATATTTATCAGGTCAATGAGCAGGTCAACATACAGACAGAGCAATATCACTTTTTTCAATACTGTAACTGACATTGAAATCTTTAATACTGGCCAATTCTGATCTGAAGTTTTCTCATTATTTATGCTTTAAAATTAGCTGTTTTCAACTTTTCATTCAATAACATCATGCTCAGAATGCCTGGACTCTCTGCTACCCAGCAGCTAATCTGGATCATTGCTGTGTCTAGAGAAAAGAGTATGTATATATTCTCTGCAGTTTACTGTACAGGCGTATGTGTGTGGAAAAGAGATAACGGTGCACTTATGGTGAAAACACTTCAAAAGTGTTTTCCCTAATAAATAGCACTAAATCAGTCAGACCAAGAGAGCAGTGCATGTTAGCAGTCCATTAGCCTGTTAGTGCTAGCAGGGAACAGCGTGTTTGTGTTTGTGAATGAGAGCAGGCTGGGTGCTGCACAGGGCTGACTCACAGATCTGTTTGTGTATGTGTGTGTGCTGGGTGCGTGCTCGGCCCAGTCCTGGCTTTGCTCCAGTGCTGGCATCTCAGTGGCACCAGGTGGAGCCCATCGCTTCCAAACCGCCACCCCAGACTGCTGGGTTGCTGAGGCCAAGCAGTGCCAACACCCACAACACCCACACACCCCCTCACACATACACAGAATGGGAGGGGGACCGAAAGTGAACCATGCGCCACACCGTACAGTTTGTTTATTATGTATTAGGAACCACTGTCTGGTACTTTCGTATCCATGGATTTAATCAAACTGATTTTTTTTTTCAGCAAAGAAGTTGAACAAAACAGATCAAGAAGATCTATAGTTTTGGACCCTTGCTACGAGGCCCGACGTATCCTAAGAGTTTTTAAGCTGCGGCGTGTTCTCAAAGCACAATTGAACAGCAGTAAGGGGATCCTCTGGCCCGCTGCTTTTTGTTTATTCATAAGGCCCAGCTCTGCGAGGCCTCGGAGGCAAGCTGCTCCGGAGCTGGATAATGTTATTACCCCCAGGCTGCTTAAGCACAACTGCATGCCAGCTTCATCGGCTCCGCACAATCCCCCTCTATCCTCTCTCTGCCATGCCCCCCTGCATGCACGCTGCCTTCCAGAGCCTGCCGTGCAGGTGTGTGTGGTATGAGCTGCAGTGTGGCAGCAGCAGCCTAAGCGGTATTTACATTTCGAGTGGGCCAGGAGCCACATTAAGGACCACTGAAAGGCCAAATGCATTCACTGGCCTTATGGTCTTATATTCATGGATTTATAATGGAATACACAACTTAGTATATTTAACTATATGTTACTGTGATATATACTATATACTATATATATAGCTTACATGTATGTACATTATTTACAGAGTAAATGCTTTTGTGAGTAACATGATATATGCATGATTTTTCATGTGGGGTAGCACAATACAAAAAGGATATGACTGTGTGAATGCAAATAATAATTTATTGGCTTTTGATATTGCAACTAATGATATCATACTCTAGTGACTAGCTTTCAGAATTTCAGACTAAGTTTTGAATGATTGATGCAAGTTGCTCGAAATGACCATGTCCAAGCTGAATAGGAGATCAGTGGGGTTTCTGTATTGAAAGATCACCCTCTTGTGGTTTTATGGGGAATGAAGACCAGGGGCAAAATGAGGTCAGCAATCATGATGTGACAGAGGAAGCTGCAAACGGAGTGAAACCAAGGAGCATTCTTTGTTCGGTCTGTTAAAAAAAAATCTCAGCAGCTCTTTTGTGCCACGTGTTAAATAATATATATTGTTACGTGTCTAATTCTTGATTTAATTGTAAACATAAATGCATAAACTCCCCGAATACATGTTACACAAAATAAATCAGTTCAATTAGAGCAGTTAGTTTTGATGAAAATACGTGCTTTATTTTTTCTTCATTTGATAAAAAATAAATTACAAATATTACAGTATTGTTACAGAACTGCGGACCAAATGCTTATTAAGTGTTCATTTATTTCCAGTCTTAAAAATGAGTATGGAATTGTTTAGGATACGTTATGGATTAAACAATACAACATTCACAGATTTATAGATTTATTTATGTAAAAAATTAAATGTATTGTAAACATTGATATCTTATTATTTTGTACTGCCTCTGAGTAAATCACAAACCAAACAACAACAGAAAATGCAAGAATTTAAAAAAATGTATCATACATAAAACAACTTATAAAATATACATATATAAAACAACAGAAAGTGATAAATATTGAGCAGTCCTGGGTAAAGTACAGGCTAGTATTTTATAACGCATGCTTATTGGTTTCATTAGATACCATCATAGCACAATGGATGAAAAGAATGAGAATATTTTCACACTTTTGTCTTTACTGTGTATATATTATATTGTATATATGTGTGATTATGGCATATAGCCTATTATTGTGCTCTAGTATTAAAAATAGTAGTTTTGATATAATATAATATAATTTAAATTAATATAATATAATAATTGCTTCTTTAACTATTCAACACAGTTTAATCTGCGGACTGAGAAAAAGCGTCTCTGTCTGTGTAGTTCCCACTAAAGGCCTGTAGATGGCATCTTGGTCTGCTTTTGATGGATAACGTGGCACACATTCGATGCAATAATAATAATAATAATAATAATAATAATAATAATAACACCACATTATATATTATGTATATATATGTATATATTTATATAGAGTAGTTAGTACGTTATTAAAATGTATTCAAATTCATTGATTTGATTTGATATTGATTTTATTTCCTAAAACCGTAAAAGAGCTCGTAAATTCATTGTGGCAATTTTCTAAATGTTTAAAAGAATGTTTTTCTTTTTGTTTTGGTGCGGTTCACCATCAGGTCTGTTCTATTCACTTATATTACTCTCCCTCGCCCTCTCTCTCTCTCTCTATGATACACACAATTCTCTTCACATAAACTCACACACTTCTCTGAGTTTGTTGGTGATATTATGAATCCTGGCCCCGTTAATCTGAGCCAAAGACCAGCTCACCTCTGGATCCTCTTCAGACAGACCGTTTTAGCAGCGACCCATTTCTGCCTGAACTTAAACACACAGCCTTCCAGACTAGTTTTAAACTCACGCCTTAATCAAAATTTGTTATAGGAAACTGGCCATCAGTTTCGAGAAGTCGTTTGTTTACCAGTGAAAAGCAAGATTTGTGTACCACCTCAAATTCGCAAAATGTTACTCACCGTAATGTCCTTTAATGTGTTTTTTCACTTTATATCATGCGATTGATGTTCAAAACAAATCTCCCCTCACACACAAACACACACCACGTTTATAAAAGCTGAATCTCGCGAGCTGACCCACAGCTCCCTCAGCTCGAACCACATTAATAAATTCGCGTCTCAATCTGAGATTTTTATGCGCACGACTGTACTTTTATGTACAAGTCATGAATTGTCAACTTGGTTTCACGGGCTATACGATGCTTTCAGATTTTACAGGTTCACAAAACGTGGCCCACACACACACTCAGGCTCGCGCGCAAATCAGGCCGAACACGCAACTAAAGCCCCAAACTCGTAACTTCGTCTCTCGGTTTCGCTCCTGAAGAAGGCAGAGTTGAGTCATTACACACACACACACACACACACACACACACACACACACACACACACTCCTCACCCTGCACTTACCGTCACCCCCCTGAAGATGGAGAAAACTCCACCTGAGTCAGGCGCGCGTCCGGCTCCCGCGTACTCTTCGCGCGCACCGAACGAGCGCATCCTCAAAAAAACACCAAACGGCGGTTTTAAAGTGTGTTTTCGGACACTACTGGTTCCTCTGCTCGCCTAAACACTCCAGTCTCGAGCTCCAACCCTGCCTCCCTGCCTCCCTGCCTCCAAAAGCCTTTGGCACCGTGCGCCTTGGCCTTTAATACGTTTTCGCAAAACTTGGCAGAAAGATGTCCATCAGGATGAGGCACAGAGAGAGAGGTGGGGTAGAGGCAGAGCGTATTTTTTCTTTAAAATGTAAAAAAATACCCTGCTGAATTAAAAAAAATATATATATAAAACAGTCCACAATAGTGTTTTCTTTCCTTTGCCTTTCTTTAAGTAAAACGCTAAAAAAAAATCTGGATAAAATCTCGGCAAAATGGCATACCTTTCAAAAATGGAAAATTGTTCATGTAGGCCTATAGGCCTATTATTATTATTCATTTTTGTGGGTTTTTTATCTGTTATTTCTTTTATCACGTAATGATTTTCGTGCATTTGTGAAACTGAATACTGAAAACGCTGTCCTTCACTTTGCGACTCCGGTATCATGATGTTGACCATCACGGGCCATCACGGCGCAATTGCGATGATCCAGGTTCTATTCGAGCATCATTACGTCTGATAATCCTCCGAACTACCAGCGTGGTGGATGCCACCCCTGGTTGTGTGACCCTCACTGGGCGCTGTTCATTCCTCCAGTGCTGAAACTGAGCTTGGTGGATGAAGAAAACCCTCACGGTTGCTAAAACGCAAATAAAATAGACACCATACACAACAATGGGCTTTCAGTTCAGCTGACAAAGGCAGTGTGTGTGTGTGTGTGTGTGTGACAGAGGCGAGTTGAATGCTAATCTGATTTAGGCCTGTTCACTGCTGCTCCTGATGAGGCCACACACTATTAGTACTGAACACTGAAACACGCTGGAATATACATAATGCATTTTGAAAGGAGGCTTTGGTTTACTCATATAGATTGTATGGTATCGATTGAGAGTTAATTTGCATATATCAAGTTTATAATTACAATTGACTTTTTGTATACCGGTCCCATTTCGGAGAGATGTATTTACATATGGAGATGCGTTTGGCGAGGTTAGGGCTTATTAAGCAAATGCAGTCTGCAGTCTGTCTTGACAAGTTCAAAAGTTTTGAAACACTCGTGTATAGTGTCATTGGGGATATATTAGATACAAAGACGAAATGAACTGGCTGCTGTTATATTTCGATGCTCCAATCCTGTATTCAACAGCTGTGAATTTTAGACCTCTGTTGCTCGTTCAGTTCAAATATTGACGATGCCCAATTGAAAAGCCAGTTTTGCTGGTGCCTCCAAACACCTTGTCTCGCTTAAAGTAGTAAATTAAGTTATAAGTGGGGTTTCTAATGACAATTGGATTGGACGATAACAGAGAGTGAAGTCTGAATGAAGTTTGCACTTGAAAGCTCCACTCTGTCCGAGGCAACTCCGTGCTGCAGCGCTTTCGTTATATGTGGACGTGCATGGGGCAGATGACTTCTGAGCTCTGGTGGATACGGGACTCCACTTCTGCTTCGCCATTAGGAAGGAACACTGGAGAAATAAACGAGAGAGGGAGTCGATGAATCGATCGCAACTTCTCAAGCAAGCCCTCCTCCTCCTCCTCCTCCTCCTCCTCCTCCTCCTCCTCTACACCAGCATGCTGAAGATAATGCATATGTCCCTTAGATCGGCCAGCTTTCTTCAGTCTGGAAGACTCTTTCCTCTGTCAGGTCTCTGTCAGGTCTCCAGAAGAGCAGCGGAGTGAGGTGCTAGGACTACGGGAACACTCTTTTCTCGTTGCAATTTCTTACACCTGTCTGAGATGTACAGTCTAACGTCTACAGTAAGTTTCACCACCGGCCATCTGAAAGTTTCTGAAGTGAAAAACACCTACACCGTAAGCCTACATGTCTATTTACTCATTGTTATTATTTTTATGAACCACATGAGGAGGAACATGTGTTGCTTTTCCGCACCGATCCTGTTCTGTTCTGTTCTGCACGATATCTGAGAGCAAACACTGCAGCTAAGTGTTTGGAAAAGGGGGGCGTCATTAAATCCCAACACATAACACACGAATTCCCGTATTAATTGTATTTTAAAGCTGAACGTGGATCTGACAAAGCTTGTCAGTGCCGGTGCGCGCGAGTCGGTCTCTGAAACATTTATTTAATTATTATTGTTATTTATGACGGCGAATTCCTCCAATGGCATGGTCCCGAGAGCCCCTAGCTTCCGGGGTCTTGACCAATCACAGCTGATATTTGCTTCAGGGTCTAAAACGCGGACAGAAAGACAGACGCGCACGTGCAGCAAGTTAGGATGAGGGTCCGCTTACTTATGCGCAACCACATGTTACTGTGCGGCTTCTGTTGAATGCTCTTCATCAAAATGGGAAACCAAGAGACCAGCGGGCGGTTAGCTAATTAATATGAATTATTGATCATTATTATAATCATTAATTACGTCTTTTTTTTAATGCTAGAGGCTCGAGTCTCAAATGGGTTATCAAAACTTAGGCTAAACCAACGAAAATAATAATATTTAATAATATAATTATAGAAATAGCAGACATTTCATATCCAATAAAGTTATGCACCTGTTTGTCTTGATGTGACGTGCCATGGTTTACACATGTTACTGAGACACACACACACACACACACACACACACACACACACACACACACCTCAGTCTATACTGCACACTGGAGCTGTGAGCCGGAGGTGTGGTGTCGTGTCCAGTTGCTAGGGGGCGCACTGTTGACTTTGAGTTTTCTAATAATGAACAAACCGGGGCATATCGCCAAATACTACACCTGAATTTATATGAAAAGTATCTGATGTTCCTTTATAACTCAATCGACGTGCAATTGATGCTCCTATGTATAAGCATTTAAGCATAATAGCTCTAGTTAGGTGTACACTCCATCCCCATTTACCTTTAAGAGTTTGGGATAAACAATTTCTTGGCGATTACCTTAATGTAATTGTATTAAGATCTTTTCCACAGTCTGGTAGTATATACAGTCAAATTGATTAATATTTATTTTTGATAACACTGTTGACCTCTCCAGATTTTTCAGTCTAGCTTCTTAGAGTGACTTCTCTATTGATATTAACAATTACATCTCCAGTGATCTGACTGTTATTTATGGACTTATATAAATATAATGTTGTTGAACAACTCTCCACGACAAATGTAATGGACAGCAAGAAGGTTAAGTCTTTTACATCGTTTTACAAGATTGCTACTTTTACAAATCTAAACCCTGACAGAGGGACGGACAGGCACACACTGTTAAACCTAAACCATTGCTATACAAACAAACACTGCGGCGCATTTGCTGAACTTTTAGGTGTGGAATAACTTCTTCGCCAAACACACGCGCGCACACACACACACATACACACTGCTGCCCCACTGCGTGTGTGTGTGTGTGTGTGTGTGTCGCTGTGAGGGCGCTGTGCTTCACTCTCCGGCTCGCGCGGAGGAGCGGAGCGTTTCCTCTCCGCATCGACCGAAACACGGACGGACTTCAACCCCGCGCGCGCTTCACTTTCAGTCCTCCGTCCCTCCCTCTCTCCCTCCCTCTCTCTCTGTCCCTCTCTCTCCCTCTCTTTCTCTCTCGCTCTCAGGTTGAAACGACTCGGGATCAGGTGCCGCCGGCTTTTTTACGCAATAACCCACAGCCCAGGACACTATAGCGGGACACCATTAGTGTTTATTATTTTTAGTTTATTATTATTAGACAATGTCCGCGTGCCGCGTGTCTTTAATCCGGCTCCGTTTCGCTGCTCGCGAGAGACTGAAGTGCGATGTGTTTTTCTTTTCTTTCTCAGTCCGGAGGAGTTTTGTTTTCTGAGTTTTTTATTTCCTCCTGTTTTATTCCAAAGCTCTGACAATCTTTTATAAGCACACGATGAGCTGCAAGACGACATGCCTCTCACTTTGGCTCGTCTTTATTTCTTTTTAAACATTCGCCGCGAGTGAGCGCGCGTACGTGTTTGTGCGTGTGTGTGTGTGTGTGTGTGTGTGTGTGAGAGAGAGAGAGAGAGAGAGAGAGCTCCAGTTTACGATGCCTTTGCTCCAAGAAGTTGGGTTCGTTTGTGAAGAAGCGACTGTCGCGGCACGGCTTTAACGTCTCCCAGTCCATGTCTTCTTTCTTTTTGTTTTCCTCCCTTCCGCGGACCGTGTGCGCGCGTGTGTGCGTGTGTGTGCGTGTGCGTGTGTGTGCGTGTAACTCGAGGCGGGGTTAAAGTTCACCTCTATGGAGCCGTGAAACGCTGCTCACTTGGAAATGTGAAAGCAAGAAGCAGCTTTTTTTTTCATTCCCCCCTTCTCTCTCTCTCCTCTCTCTCCTCTCTCTCTCTATCTCTCTTTCTCTCTTCTCTCTCTCCCCTATCCTTCTATCTGTCTCTTTTTTCTTCTTTTCATATTCACGGACACGGCAATCAGCTCGCACGCGGACACACATATAGCCAATACACACACACACTCACGTAACACACACACATACCTTACCACGCTGATTCGTTACAGTCATCCACACACACATACACACACAATTCGCAAATTCTACAAACTAAAAGTCAACAGATATGTATTCTCCGCTATGCCTAACACAGGTAAGTGGCACTTTATTATTGATAATATTTATTTAATCCTCTGCTTTGCTGCATTAGTTGCATTGAGTGTGTTCGCCTGGGTGGAACTGCTTGCATGCATGGGGCTTACAGCAGCGTTGCTCAAGACTAAACTTTTTTGTTTGCAGCAACACTGCTGCTGTGACAGAGCAAAAGTTAAGCACATGGCGGATGGCGCCCACCTTCACACACACACACACACACACACACACACACGCACGCGCACACACACACATGCACACGTGCACACACTCATAGGCTGCTATTTTCCTTTTCTTTTATAATAAGAACCCAGTCAAATACGTCCCTGGTAAAGCGTTGTGTTGTGTGCGCGGAAGGTGTAGTTACGCGGTTATGACTGAAAGACCCAGGCTGCTTAGGTGCACCACCGGTCAAACTTTTCTGTTTCGGTGCTTTTCAGTGCTTCTTAGAGCTTTTATCGCCTGCTCGACTGCAACACTCACACAAACACGCGCGCGCTGCTTCGACTGTTTGTCTACGGCATGTTAGTGTAACACTAAACACGTACAGCACGGTGTCAGTGCTTTAAAAGTCTAGGTTTGCATGTTTAGAGAGATCTCTCGACGCAAGCCAGGTGTTGTGTAAATCCTGGGTTACGATTCGGTTAACTTTTCCCCCTGCCATGTGCAAAAGTACCAAAAAACAAGTCCGCCACTTTTTCATCGCCCACAAAGTTCATTTGGGCTCGTTTTGGGCTTGTCTTGTGCTCCAGTCCATGCTGGAGTGCAGGTTTCTCCTACTCTCTCTCAGAGGCAGCTGATTTTTCTCTTTCACTGACTGGTTTCAAGTCGTGCAGGTTCATTCCCACACTGCCAGGGAGTGGAAACCTGTCAGAGGTTTGTATGTGCCAGGTGGTGACTGGGAAACTTATAGAAAGCAGTGCTCTTCTGGGAGCAAGAGCTCTATTCTCGTGTCAGATCAGGGTTGTTCGGAAAGAGGTCTCATGTATGGGACTTAGAACGTGTGCAGGGGGTGAGGTGAGGTAACAGATTAAATTGTAAAAAAGAACAAACTACAGGTTAATCTCATTTTGAAGAGATATTTAATATTTAAGTGGGTTGGTGGATTTTGTTGTAAAACATAATTAGTAGGCAAGAGATCTGAAAACATTCTCCCTCCATTTTTCAGAGCCAAGTGCAATACTGGCATAATTTTATGTTGTTTAAGCACAGTATTTTATTTATAAAGCTCAATCAGCTATATGTCATTTCTCTTGAGCTGATTTGTAAATAGGCCCAATAGTGGGTCTGTTAGGTAGACTAGGCCCTAATTATGCTATTGTGTCCGTACATTTCCATAGTTCTTTTTTCTCCATGTGTGCTGCCGGTCTGATTTTTGAACAACCTATTTTTCTTGATTATTGATTTATTGAATTTTTTAAGGCAAAATGATTCAGGCTTTCAGATGATAATTATTCCTATTTTTTCAGGACATCACAGTGCAGATGAAATAGTCTTGTAATTATTTGATTTAGCAACAGTATTTCTAAGTAAAATAATATAAATTTACAGTTCATCAATTTTCACAGAAAAAAACGGACATTTTAAGTGTTGGAACTAATTAGCACAGCACAGATTTTTGGTGCTTCTGACTAAGATATTAGACTTGCATTACATTGATTGTCCTTTAGGAACGTGTAACTGCGTCGATTGGGTCCTCTGAGGTGCATAGGATACCCTCACAGTGTCGTCGATCTCTGCTGCCATTCAGCCTATTGTCTGAATGTGTCAATTTTTGTTCTTATGGATCTCAGTGTGTTTACTTACGATAATAAATCATCGACTGAGTTGCATTTTAGAAAATTAATTGTGAAATAATAGATGTTTAAAAAAGTTTTTTTTTTCATGTAAATGTAAATTAATTTCTGTAATTCACCATTATTAAAAAATACTAGTCTATATTTGTATTTAATTTCTATTGTACTTTTTGCAAAGAACTTGTGTTCTCACAGGTGATCTTCAGCTGAGAGTTAATGGGTTTAACTGCTCTATCTGTCTGGGCCACAAGGCACTATTGTTTTCTGCACTGAGGGAATCAGTTTAGTTCACTTCAGGAGTCTGGGGGAAAAAAAGCCCCGACTTACTTGCTGCGGCTTATATTTCTGGCGTAGAGTATGTAGCGTTTGTATGAAAGTACAAGGAACGGTGCGCTGTGTTTGGGCTGATTCTCGCCACCTCACCAGGAGAGCACCATGAGCGAGAGTTTACCCAGAACTGTTTTTACATCGAAGACTTCCGTCAAAAAGGGAAAGTGAATCTTGTTGACTCATAATTAGCTCTCTGTGATGTAGAGGTGTTTAGATGAGTCACTACAGAGCAACATTACGATCCTTTGTGTTTTAAATGACAGTTTTTGGTGAGCTGTAATGTGAGGCCTGTTATTTAGGGACTTTATTTGTCATTATATGCAAGTTAAATGCTAGGTTTAAATTTTAACTGCAGTGATAATTTATCCCCGTTAAATGTAGTGTGTTTTTATAGTGAAATGCGCACACAAGCATACTTTGTCAGAAACATATTTACACATACACACAGAAGCACCTTTCTATGCATGCGTATACACACAAACACACACACAGACACACACACACACACACACACACACAAACACATATATACACATATTATATATATATAATATATGTGTGTATATAAAAGCAATATACCACGATATATAAGAGAATATGATTTGGATTTATTCCAGTTTATGCTTCTCAGACACAAGGGAACTGAATTCCGAAAAATAAGTGTGATGCATTTAAGTGTGATGCTTTTTTAACACATACTGTTTTATATTTTTCTGATTCAGTTAACATTATTCACATAAACATGTGCTGGGCCTAGTTTTCCAACCACCCACACACACACACACACACAAACCCACCTACCCTGTAATATACATTGACACAAATCTATCTAGACAAAACTAAAGCCCCCATATCAACTGAGTTAAAGAAATACGGTCTAATACAGTGTATCTTGGCTTTAAAACACTCTGTAGTCAGATCTATGTCGTGGTTAATAGGATATAGCATTATGAATACTAATACATGTTATTTACCAAAATAAATTTAAAAAAATAGTACATTTAAAATAATGATGTCATTTTGCCACTTTTGTAGCTAGGGAGCACTGCGGTTATTTTATACAATGGATTTAATGTTAAAGTCTGCTTCAAAAGAATAACCTTTAGTAAGTGGCTTTTTGATAAAAAAAAAAAAAAAAAAAAAAAGAATGCATAGGAAAAGTTTATTCTATTCAGCCGTTACAGCAAACTGGCAGTATTCATATTACTATAGCATTTGACTCACTTTGCTCATTTTTTGACAAGCCCTTTGTGTTCAGTGTGCCGGGCTTTGTAGCAAGGCTGTGGCCGATTGTGGAAACGTTATTTTAATGATTGGCAGGTTGCCATTATTCTTTAAATTTTGTTTAATCCTTGCAGTTCTTTCTGTGTGAAATCCTAAATTGTTTAATATTAGGCTTACTTAGTTATTTGCCTAGTTATTAGGGCTTTGTAGTTTTGAGTTATAAAGCTTCATGTAAGTCTCTAATTGCGTTCTTGGGAAGAGAACAGAAAACTGACATTTTCTCATTCAGTTGTGCAATGTATTCATGGCAGAAGTTCAAATAGTAAAGGTGGTTTAGTGGTTGATAATATAGAGTGCTTTTAGTTCAAATTAAATGGTGAATTTAACTAGTAACTGTGTTTCAACAACATTGGTTGTCGTATGAAGAAATAGAATTAAGTTTATTACAGGCTGATTATACTCCTCATAATAAGAATCACTATAATAAGAAAATTATTATAATTATATTGTGGGAAGGAGCAATTAGATTGTGACAAAAAGATAAAAGAAAAAAGGACGAAAAGAAATGCAGGTGGTGTTTTTTTCTTGGTGAAATTTTGTAGTTTGAATTGATTTTCTGCCAGGTTGTATAATAGTGGCAGGTGTAGCCTGAATCCTTTCGTATCCGCTACCTTCTCCCGACACACTTCTAACAAAAAAATACCCTGTTCACTCTGATACTGAGTAAACTGTTATCAATGCTGTTTTGAGAACACTGCGTGTGTGTGTGTGTGTGTGTGTGTATGTCTGTGCGTATATATGCGCCTTTATAGAGAACAGATAAAAATAGCCTGTCCGATTTCCCTGCTTGGTTGTTTCTTTTTCTCGATCCTGGCAGACCCCTACAGACCCGCATTCTTGCCAGAGAGCCAAGATACGGGCCTTACACACACACAAACACACACACACACACACACACACACACACACACAGAGCCCTTGGCTGATAGGCCCACTCCTCCTTTTTGAGGGGTTTCCCTGCTAAGGAAGCCCATGCACTTTTCATAAAAAATGTGAATTCATGTTGTTATATAAGCCCATAATTACAAACATAATTGCTAGTGTGTCATTATGCTTATGTAGATTATTTTAAAAGGTTTGGTACATTCATACAATAGACGGAGAAATTAGCATTCTGTAATTTAAAGGTTCTTAACAATTACGTATTTCGCAAGTGTTTCAGCAATTATCGTCTTGCTCTCACCTATGAGAAATGCTATGAGGATTTTGATTAGGTTCACTTTAACTGTATGTTCGTGGAAGCTCATGCAGTTTCTCTCTTGGCCCGATTTTTCATCTGTCCCCTTTTTTTCCACTCTCTCGCAGGATGAATTCCATCCTTTCATCGAAGCGCTACTGCCCCATGTGCGAGCATTCGCCTACACCTGGTTCAACCTGCAGGCCCGCAAGAGAAAGTACTTCAAAAAGCACGAGAAACGCATGTCCAAAGAAGAAGAGCGAGCGGTGAAGGACGAGCTTCTGGCCGAGAAAGCCGAGGTCAAGCAGAAGTGGGCATCGCGGCTGCTGGCCAAGCTCCGCAAGGACATTCGGCCCGAGTTCCGTGAGGATTTCGTGCTGACTGTGACAGGGAAGAAGCCGCCGTGCTGCGTGCTCTCCAACCCTGACCAGAAGGGCAAGATGAGGAGAATCGACTGCTTGCGCCAAGCGGACAAAGTGTGGCGCTTGGACCTGGTCATGGTGATTTTATTCAAAGGTATTCCGCTTGAAAGTACTGATGGTGAAAGGCTGGTAAAATCTCCACAGTGCTCGAACCCAGGGTTGTGCGTGCAGCCACATCACATAGGAGTTTCAGTAAAGGAGCTTGACCTGTACTTGGCCTACTTTGTACATGCAGGTAAGTCCTTTTTTTGTTTGACTAATTCCCTTGGCATGTTATGGTCAAAGTATATGAGCAATACCATTAAATCCCCGGGTGGGTTACACATTGTATAAGCCATATATATTATAACGTAGGATTAAGCGGTAGCATGTCAGTCTAATTTCGTCTCTGATTGGTTCTTGTCCTAGATGTATGGTTCTGGGAAAATCCTTTAAAGGGCCTATGTGTGTACCAAAAAAAATGATAGTACATTTTTACCAGATTTTTACAGATTCCAACCTCTTTATCCTTTACAAAGAGAATTAAACAGGCTGTTTAAATTAATACTCCTTTAAGACTGATGTATGTAAATTAGCCGTGTTCTAACTGGTCACCCAGATTTGCACTTCATTTAAAAAACAATCCAGAGTTCTACTTTCTTTTAGACCTTTAGTGTGAATGCAATATAAACTGGTGTAGGAATAAGTGGAATTAGCCCATATATTTAAACGACATCACAAAAACAACCAAGATGGGCTGTTTTTGCAACCTTCATATAAGGACTTAGGAACTTTAGATTAAAAAGCTCGAGACTTTTTGTTATAATATATACATCCTACATCAAAGTTTAAAATGGTTTGCAAGTAATGGGCCCTTTAATTAGTATAAAGCTCTTTTGTAGAAGCTCACTAAATCATCCTTTATTCTTATGTATCTGAATTACAAAAATTGTTCTTTAAAACAGAGGTCCCCAACCACCGGGCTGTGGACTTGGATCAGTCCGTGAGTCGTTTGGTACCAGGCGGCACAGAAAGACTGAATAAAAATATTTTATTGATGATCAGAGACTGAAAGATCTTTATTTTGGGGAGAAAAAAAAGAAGAAAAAAAAAGCTTGTCTCGGTCATGTGATACTGTACATTAAACATGTAGTCCACAAGCCTCCAAAAATGTGTAAAAAACAAATGCACTTTGTTTTTTGTTGTATGTATACCAGTACATGAAAAAAATATTGTTTAACACAAAACTGGACCGTGGCGCAAGAAAGGTTGGGGGCTGCTACTTTAAAGAACCATCAACTTAAAGGTTTGTTAGTCATTAATGCATGACTACACACCAAAGAAGCCCTTATTCTTCCTCTGGTCTGTGTGTGGAACATGCTCAGTCAAAGCAGGACCTTAACATCATGCTGGGCATACTTTCATATGCAATACCAGATCCAGTCAGGAGCAGACACCCATTTCATCAGCATTCAGTAAAGTGGTAGTAGTCTGGGAGAAACATGACAGTTTTGTTGTCCCTCTTTCATGCTGTCCATTCAATCCACCCTGAGCAGACCAGATTTTATCAACACTGGCACAGATGTAGCTGATGCTCTTCCTTCAGAATATGTCCATTATCTGTCTACTTTGCCAATGTACACATTTCTCACTTTTTAAAGTAGTGTCAAACATTTGGCTCTGATGGAGCGAAGTTGTAAAGATTATTGAAAGCCAAAGTGACTAGTTTATTGCATGCAAAATATATATTCCCCTCATGATTTCTTATAGGCACTTACTTGTGTTTATTGTTCTATTAATTTATAAATGCATCAAGGATAATGAGCCACTTTATAATACTTTCAAGTAGACACACTGCATATTATGCTTTTCGTCAAAAGTAGGGATTATTTTGGAAAAGAGGCATATGGTAGTAGTCTTATTTCTAAATTTTTTTTTTTTTTGCACCAAAATGGACTCCAACTAAGTTAACTCCTGTCATTTTGGTTCAGCCTATACATGAAGCTTTCAAACAGAGAAGTCCTGTACAAATGTCTGATGGAGAGACTGTTAATTGGCAAGAGGCAGCAGGGTATCTGTCTTGTACTGACAGCAACACAAACACAGGCTTTCACTTGGAAGGCAAGGAAAGCGCTTTGTTTCACCGGGCAAACTGAGCACCTTAATTACTTTCATTTCCTCCCGGTCACAAATTGTTGCTCTAAAGCCTAAGTGAGTTGGCAGCATATGCCCATTTTATTGGTGCGAGGAAGGAAACTCATCTCACCCCCCTCCCCACAACCACTTCCCAACCCAACATTTCTGCATGGGCCCAACTCCTGCTTTGATGGGGTATTGACAAAAGTGTAAAAAAATGCATTTAACTTTTGGTTACAGCAGATGAAATAAAGCAGTAAACACGTCCCTTTAGGGCTGAGCACAAAAGTGACGTTCTGAACGTTGCTACATGCAGGCTGGTTGTTGCAGGTCGGAAAAGGGGGAGCATGTGAATCACTTTGACTTGGTCGGAGCACAAAAGCCCAGAGCCTTTGAGGGCCCTTTGTGTTAGAATCAGTACGAGCGCCACACACTGCGGCTAAAGCCCATTTCTTTACAGCCCAGCCGAATCCTCAGTTTTGATGTTCTGAAAGGCCATTCAGAGGCTTCTGCTCCTGCTAACATCCTAATTGCTGGAGTCCTGATATTTTTCATAGGATGTGACTGTGAACAAGAACAAGAGTTGGAAAAGCAAACGGAGACAAGAGTGTTGTAAAGTGTGGAGCCTGGCCAGTTTTAATGGTCTGTGTTCTCTCTCTCCCTCTCTTTCTCTCTCTCTCTCTCCCTCTCCCCCTCTCCCTCTCTTTCTCTCTAACTGTCTCTCCCCATCCCGGGCCGCATACAGACCGATCAGGTTTCCTCCTCTGTCTTATTTAAAGCAGTGGAGCAATGCTGAAGCTGCTGTGATTAAAAGCCATCTGAAGTGAGGCTGACCTCATGCTCAAATGGCCAAAGCGGAGGTTTTAAGGGCACACATAGTCAGTAAATACGTTTTTACCTTGGACATATCGAATAGCCAATCGACTAAGCTTTTATTTTATTAGCCATAGCTTAACATCGTTGACATTTATTCATTTGTTAAAAAAATCATTTTAAAAACTATATATTCTCAGTAAATTTGGGCTTCAAATGGACGCGCATTCTGATTTGACTGGAAAGCATCGTTGATCAAACGCTTCTGTTACATCAGACTCACCCAGCTGGGGTCTGCTCTGGGGTAGGGGAGCAGGCCGCGAAGCCTGGGCTAATTTACGACCGCCAGGCGTCAGTGCTCACAGGAGCACTCCGCAAGTGTGAAAGGTTGTGGCTTAAGATGTTAGGGTCACGACCCAATCTTCAAGGCATTTGACCTCTTAGATAAACAGCCACTCTCATTAGCAGCCAGTCAAGCGGAGGGCGGTGCTTTGGTTCTGGTTTACCCTTTGACCTCCAGTTAAAACAGGTGGTTTTGTTTGGGTGCCGGAATGGAGTGCAGGCTGGTTTGAAACCTTTTAAAACATGACTAATATAACCATGGACCTGCAGGCTTAAGTTTCAACCGGTGACTGTTTCCTATTTTAAGAGTCTGTTTACCAAGGTAAACTGCTTATGTCACATTTGCAGCAACTTGTCTGCTCAGTGCTGCAACGCTTGGACTGCATCTATTGAGTCAGTATTATGGAAAAGTTAATTTGCTAAAGTCACAGAATAAAAATTCTTAAAGTGATTCAAGTTCTAAACAATTATATGTGTTTCCCTCCTACTTGCTGGTTTTGCTTCTCATTGTTTGACTGATCCAGGTCAAGTCCACGATTTAAAGAATTGCCTTAGGTGAGCTTGTATTCAAAGAGTTGAACTAACACAAGGCTTAATGCTCTGTTTTGTTGTGCATTAGTAGTAAGGAAGTCCCAAGAACTTCTTAGGTAACTGTTCTGACTAAAACTGTTCAACTAAAAATAACAAAAAAGGAGATTTCCCTCCTTTAACTTAAGTACACAAAACGCATTGCCTCTAATCACGGAAAAACAGTTCATCTGTATCACAACTTTCGGAAAAAGTAGTGAGTTGTGAGTAGGAGACACACTCTTGACTTGTTTATTGAACTGTATTTTGAATTGGATTGAGTCTGTTTTCACCCGGGGCAACACAATAGAAGGATACTGCTGGTTTAGAAAGATAACATGCCCTAGTCTGGACCTATGTGTACATGCCGAAGGAAGCTGATAGATATTTACATTGCTCTTACCTTATCTGACCTGAGGGCCAGTCAAGATGAGCTGTTTGCATGTTGAATGACTGCAAAGACGTCTGACCCACTTCCCTCTGAGCTCTTAAAGAGATTTGCAGTGTGTGTCTTTCTAAACTAGTTAAGTTTGATGGTGCATTCCTCAAGGTGCACAGAGTTCAAGTTCTGTCACAACTTCAAGTTTGTTGTACTTCTCTCTGTACACCTCAGCTGGATAATGAGGATAGAAAGTGGTTGATATGATTTAACCTGGTGACTCTTGGCCTATTAGTCAGTAGTTACAAGGAAAGTTTCATGTACACATTAATGCATGGACATTTTGACAGGTGTGCCATACACAACATGTTGCGTTGCCACAGTAGCACTTTAGTGGAATCAGACTTTGTGGGCCTTGGGCGTCCATGACCTTGTTGCTGGTTCACTGATTGTTCTTCCACTTTTAGTAGGTACTAACCACTGTATCTCTGTTCTGTCTCTGTCATCTAGCCATCACAGCCATCACAGGTCCTTTAGCTGTATCTTTTTTTCTGCTTTTATTTTTACACATGTCCTAGTAAAATCACTCGGAATAAAATATTAACCTTTAGAAGGTTTTCGTCTCATCCTGTGAAATGTGGCAAGATTTTGTTAGAACAGCGATAAAAGTAAATGTTCTAATATGTAGACATCCAATCAGCTATTTGTTACAATGTGCTTTATGCGGTTAATACGCACTGGTTGCTGTTGCTCACAGGTTTATATAGTTAGTCCAAATCTGTCATTTATATGATATATGCACTCATGGATATACTGATATACTTAGAAAAGCATATTACGTTCACGTTTATGTACATATTGTGATTGTTTATGTACATCTTTTACGATGACAGTGACAAGCTATATTATGCTGCCCACCCCAGTTGAAAATAAGGTAAAAGAACAATGAAAGTAAGATGTGGCGGCTCTTATAATGCACAGCCACGTCATCTATTGTCTTTTTTCTGAACATAGCTGAATCCACTAGTATCTTCTGGCTGACTTTTGGCACGTATTGAGTTGCAGCCGTTTTGTGTTTCCCTTTCTTTCCACAGGCGGAGGAATAACAATAATTTGGATCTATTTAAGGCTATTGTGGGATGAACCACAGCCTTTGTTGTGGTTACTGCTGTACACATTGTGGGTAGGGACCCCCCACCCTCACTTCACTCCACTCACTTTCTCATTCTCTTCTCCCTAAATGCCACCAACCAGCACTGGTACTGCTACAGCGGCCGTACCATCGCGCTCGTCCACTCACACATTCTCACACATTACCATTCATTACAAATGAGGTTGGTACCCATTCATAAAAAGGAATTGTCGTGCCTTTGAGGTGAGCTCACTCTAAGTTGCCGTACAGAAAATGCAGCGTTCACGCAGGAGTTCAGATCAGCCGACCTGGCCCCAGTGTTAAAGGATCAAATGATGGCAAATAGTTCCGCCACTTTTAACATCATTGCATGTGACCTCCATTTGAACCATTTTTGTGCTGCAATTTGATTGGATTAAACTAAGCAGATAAGGTTCTTGGGTGGAGAAACATTGCAAGTTCTTTTAATCAGTATGTGCCTTTAGTGGGTGATTTTTTTCATAAACCTGATTGCATGGTAAATTCATGTAATCCATTTAATGTCTATTGTCATTGCCAGTCTCCCTCTACAGATTTGACCACATTCTCTTGTCTGGTCTTTTGTTGTATTATTTTATAGGCCACTTTTGTGATTTTGCATTGGTATGTGCAGTGTTGTTTATTTTTACCACTCTGTAGTATAGAGCCACATGGGACACAGCCTTGCTGCTCATCTGCGCTATTTTTGTCCTTATCTGTGTATCTTTCTTTACATCTTGTTGCTCAAAGTTTAGTTTACTTTTACCAATATCGGATCGACACAGCCCTAATAACTCTACAGTAGAAAGTAATGATTTTGTAAAAAGCAATTAAGGAAGGTAGGACCATTTTATTTGCCCTGTAGGTTACAAATACATAAATGAAGGAATAAATGAATGAAGATGTATGAAAACAAACACACTCACATACCGAGTATTTTTTTTTTATTCTCTAAGTTTCAGATTGAAAACATTTGTACATTTTCTCATCATGCCCATTCATATATATGCCACCAGTAAAGGGTCCAGCTGAGTGAGTTTTTGTTTGTGTGTGTGGGGACTGATGAGTGGGTGTTCAGTGCTGTGGAGTAAAGGAGGAAAGGCATGCACCTGTGCTCTGGGCCTCAGTGCTGTCCCCCTGTGCAGTAGTGCAGAGCAAGGGGTGGGGGGTTGGCACCAGTCAACTTTTGCTAATTAGTTCTGTATTAACTCCTCAGTCATCTCAGCACATGGACACTGAGAGAGAAATAGGCCCACAATGGGAGATCAGAGGAAAAACAGCATATAATCACTATTTCTATTTTCTCTTCTTTTCATTGCTATCTTAAAGAAACCCCCTTGTAGCTCTGAGGTAGTAATCTAGAAAATGAAAACAGAATTAACCTTAATGAACATGAATGCAATAAGATGTTATTTTAAGTCATCTTGGACTAGGAAATATTTACACAAAGTAAAGGGCAGCTGTCAACTGAGATCTTTATCATCTCTGATGCTTCTTCTTTTGCTTAAACCATTCATCTTGGTACCAAATTTACAGAGTCATTTCATCTTGCCATAGCACACAGACAAGGAGTCTTCTAGTTGCTCAGACTGTTCTTGTCTCGCAGCGACACCAGACATTTCTTCCATTTCAGAAGAGCAGCTTTGGCTAACTTCTAAGAAAGGAGCCTTTGTTCGTGCATGCCATTCAACAAGAGTCCCATTGTCTTAAGACCCTGCCGGTAGCGAGCAAGGCATTGCTGGGCCTTTATTGTGAAGAACTTTGATTGTATTAGGACTTGATGAGGACTTCATTTGAATGGTGGGTAGACAGCTCATGTGCTGCTAGGCCCCTAAGCAGGGAAAACTTTTTAAGTCACCTAATTACCATGACACTCCTTTTCTTCTTCTTACAAATGCTCAAGCACATGCACATACAAAAAGCATTCAGAGAATGAGACCTTGGAGGATTTTTGTGCATTGTACTGTGTCATATTACATATTATAATTTTTGTATAATATTTGCTCCAGGACAAAAACGTAATTCCTCAAATTTCAGGCATATTATTCAGTTATTAAACCGAAGCAACTACTTTCAATTATTTATTTACTGCTATGAAACAAATCTCTAAGGGCATGTAGTTATGAGAGTAATAGTCGTGTGGCCTCACATGCACGCCCTGAGGGTTTAAAACGAAATCCTAAACTCCTAAGCAAGTAAAAGCTTCCTTTGCAGTCTGTGCACTGGCTGTTCCTTCCTAAGCCTTGTACACTGATGCTCAGCCTAAAATGGACTTCTGCCTTCCCCCCATGTGACGTGTGGATGGATTGATCTGTAACACCCGCACTTCGTCGCCTCTTCTCTGTAATGTCAATGCTTTCTGTCATGCGTGAGTGCTCGCCTGATCATGATGCCGCTGCCTATCGATCAATACACGTGTATACAATGTTAGACAATGCACAACCAGAAGCACTAAGTGTGCTGGCTTGCCTTGCACGCAATTCAGATTTGCCATTCGTCTTTCCAGTAATCTGAGCTATACAGTCTGAGCATATACTTTTACACCAAAGCAGTCTTGCTGATTAGTGAAAGTGCATGACACCAATAAGTGACATTCTGAGTCATAAAACTGCTGTTGTACTGTAATATAAGGCAACTTCAAAGCAATATGGGTGCATAATTGGGAGAATTTTTGTGTATTTAGTTTTGCATTTTTCCCCCAGATCAGTCTTGATATCTTGAAAGGCTCTTCCTGCTGCCAAGGAGAAAGCGTGGCCCTGGCGATTGAGGCACGGGGCACTATTGTGTGGCAGAGCCGTTGTGGACTGGAATATAAAAGAGAGCACAGACATGAAACGGGACAGCTGTGTCTGTCTGTAGGGGAAAGTTGCTACAGATGGTGAAAGAAGTGAAAAATAAACTACCGTATGGCTGGTAAAATATAGAAGAAAGACTGGGGTTTGGTGTTGAACAGGAGCTTCTTCGCTCGGTTGTGTGTGTGTGTGTGTGTGTGTGTGTGTGTGTTTAGTACTGTCATAAGGAATGTGTTACCTCATTTGCTTGTCTGTCCTTATACCCTTTATGCCCATCTGCTCCTCAGTTCGAGACAAATGTATTTCTCTGTGCTGTTACTGACATGTTCTAGTTTGATCAAATCTCTTCAGTTTAATTTGTTTTATATCACTTATATTTTCATCGAAATAGCACGTGTATGTAGAACATGAAATTATAACTGTTGCTGGATTATGCAGATATTTGGCTTGTTTCAATATTCTGTGTTTTATTAAACAGCAACATTCCGAATAGACTTCAGACCCTCATAGACCTCCAAAAGCCAGTGCTTTCTTGTTCAGCCCTCTCTTTTACCCAGCAGCTTAGCTGTTTTAAATGGAGGTCAGTTAGCCTGTTGGCTCTGGCGCGTTCAGTTCCTGGTTACTCTGGTAACTCTTCCAGTGACTGAGCAATGAAGGGGTGACCTGGTCCTCTTTGTGATGGCTGGGGGGTATATTCGCAACTCAGCAAGAAAACTCTTTAGAATCTTCTCTCCTGTGTGTCAAGCTGTCCAATATATCAATCTCCTGTGACAGCATGCTGTAGGAGCAAGGGGTGATGCATTCTGGATTTAATTAAGCCAAGATTCGTTCCGGGATTTTAGTAGTAGTGCATGAGACGAGACTGGAGCGACTCTCTGCATACGTTACAAAACTGTCCAACCTTTTTGGACTCTGTCCAGATGGTGGACACTACAAAGCATCCATTTGCTAACAAAGTGTTTGCTCTTTAAGCAAGGTTACATGTCATCTATGTTAATTTTTTGTTGTTTTGTTTTGTTAATGTTTCTTTTTTGTCAGATGTTGTTTTTAATAATTAAAATGGGTGAGTGTGTTGGCGGGGTTGCAGGCTAAGCATGGAACTGACTTTAAATTATTGAACTATTTATCCCCAGAAATGCCCTCAGTCTCTCCATCTGTCTGAGTTGGAGAGATATAAATAAATAAGTAAATAGAGATAATAAGACTATGGCACAGCCCAGGCCCAACCACAAGCGCTGGCTTGGCTGCGGTCTGCTGGTTCTGCAGCTATCACAGTCCTCATTCAAGACAACACTGAGAGCATCCGTGAAGTTTGCCACCAATTACATGCTTCTGCTTCAGATTGGGGTCAGTTGCAATTTTTCTAAGGATGTCCTGAATGCTGGTAATCTGAGATATAAATTATGGGAAGACACAAGATCAAGCACCGGCTGACCCTTAAATATTTGTGACATGAATGGTCCCCTTTATACCACAATTATATATATATAATACATGTTTTAATCTGTTATGGTTAATAAAAAGAATTCTTACATGAAATATTTCAAAATATTTCAGTTTTCCTGTTTTGACTAAGCGCGAAGGGCTGCTGTCAATTTTAAATTATGTGGAAGAAAAGAAGAGATAGGGTTTTGTTCCAACAGAAACAGTTTCCAGGAAGGAAGAACCAATTTTATCTTTACAGAGCCACTTACGCTGAAACCATTTTAACAACCAGTTGATTGGTCCATTTTTTCCTCCCTGAACCTGACTTAGGCATCAGTGGTAAGTAAAAGAGCAGATATTGTTCATTTGCTGGTAAGAGGCTTCACTATACCAGCTGTGAGGTCATCTGAATTCCATCTAAACAGCAGCTTTTTTGTAATCAATACGCTTCCTCCTATATGGTGCCTCATGAATCTTGAATGAACTTCTGCTTTTTTTTTTTGTTTGGTCTTTGTGAGATTTCTTGCGAAGTGCATCCTTCGTTAGCCATTGGGAGCCTCGTCTATCCCCTGCACTTCAACAATAACGCTGTTTTCTCAGACAAAACAAAAGCGACACTTGATTAGTTGTGAACCATCTGGGAGTGCGGAGCTGTGTGACCAAGCTAATTGGTTAAATCTGTAAAAGAATGGGCAGAGAGGCTCTCCTCACATGCATGTTTTGAATGAGTAGGCTCCTCAGTGAGACCTCTAATCACAGTTTGGGTGCCCCCACCCCTCTTTTTGTTATGTGGGCTGAGTGATGAGCCCGAATCTGTTCACCAGGCCTCAGGGGGAAAGGAAAACCTAAATCCTCTCACGCCCGCGTGGAGAGATACGTCACCTTCTGGTAGTCTCTGGCACTTCCAAGATTTGACACTCTGCTGTGAAATATAGAACATTGTTTGAGATTCTTTTGTTAGCAGCAAAATTTGAAATTTCACGAATGAGACAGAAGCAACCCGAAGTTTGTGTCATGACATGACAGTTGATGGCTCAAAACATGTTTGGAAACACAATATGATTGAGGACATAAACGTCATGTTAGATTGTTAGATATCACAATGTTCCTTCTCGTTCTTTGCATTTTATTTTGGTGTGTAAACAGAAATAACAGAATACCTACCAATATCATTAAGCAGATAGCAAAAGATACAAAAGCTCATTTGAATTTAAAAAAAAAAATTTTATATACTATATTTATCCCGGAGGAAATTGCTCAAATCTCTGCATTTAACCCATTCACCGAGTGAAGCAGTGGGCAGCCAGGAACACGGCGCCCGGGGAGCAGTGCACGGGGACGGTACCTAGCTCAGGGTACCCCGGCGGCGCCTAGCGGTCTTGGGGTTCGAAACCGGACTTTCTGGTAGCAGGGCGGATGCCTTAACCACTAGGCTACCCAGCCAGCAATATTGTGCAAGATAGAAGTGATACCATTACAAGTACCATTACTTATATCAGAATACATTTTTTGTATAATACATCATTTTTTTTTGTCTAAAGTCTACAAATCAAATCATTAGGTATTTTCTATCGGTCTACAAAAATAAATACATAGAAAGACATACAAAATTAATATAAAAGCTCCTTGTGGCGAGGCAGTTTTGTTGTGACATTGCTATAATTTTACAGGTTACAAGTTCTTTAACTGTGTGTATGTGTTTTGTATGTGAATGCTCATCCAAATAGTTCTGCTGTGCAAGGGACCCTTTTGGAGCTTATAATGGTATGCTCCCACCAATCTTAATCTGATTCATTCTGTCATTGCTGCCCTTCACAAGATGCTAATTGCTGAATCTCGAATTGCAGTGACACTAAAAATATGATTTATTGTGCTGCTGTAATTCATTCTTTTTTACTAAACAATACTTTCATTGCATTTACAAAAGACTGTAAGAGTCAGATTCATGGTAAAGTTGATCAGTTGGTCAGATATGCATGCTAAATACACATTTTGTTAGTTTAGCTTATTCTTTGATTCATTGTCGGTAGAAAACCGATCCTAGAAAGCTGGAACTGCAGTGGAAAAATCTAAACATTGCCCTCCCACCCATGGCTGCAAATAACAAGTTGCAGGAAGCCCTGCTTTGCCTCACTGCTGGAGAGGGGAGTGAAGGTATGGTTCAAAGTCAGATGTACAAAGATAAGGCAACAATCACTCATAGGACCTCTGTAGTGTGTGAACAGCCCTGCCCCTCTTGTTCTTTGTGACCTACCAGACAAAAGTGAGCGACTCTCGTCTCTTTCTTTCTCTCGCTTTCTTTTTTATATTTTTTTAAATCTTTTTTCCAATATAGTCTAATGACTAATTATGTGACTTATGTATTATAATGTATGGTAGATAATATATAATATATAATGTGGCATTACATTGGTAGTCGTTTCTCTTGTGCTCTACAGCCTAAAACACAATTAATCTGCAAATTCCTTCAAATAGAACAGTTTGTTTATATATGTGAAAAATATTGAAAAAGAATTAACTTACAGCTGGTTTAGCAGAATATATTGTAAATTTATGCCATGCACCCGTGTTACTTCACCGACAAACTGCAGTGCTTTCCGCATGGTCACTAAAACTGTAAGAACAGGAGTGCTTTAAACTGTCGGAAGATAAGAAGAATGCTTCTCGCAAAGTTTGTGAACACAGGTTGTTATACCAGGAAGACTGGGTGTTTGATTAACAGGCAAGTTGAGTAATTTAATTATCCAGCCCTTGTTGATGGAGAGTGGTTTCAAGCCATTTTGCTGTCTCATTCTAAGCCTATGGGAGTCATCTTGTACCACAGTATAACTCAGAACCAAAAAAAAATTGTGTAAAAAAAGTTTTTAAGAAATCATGTTAATTTGTGCCTTCAAAGTCAAGAGCTAATGTTGAAAAGGTGCTTTGTGTACCGTTAGTTTTGAGCTATGTAGTAACAGAAAGGCTGATTTGCCTCATTAACTTTCCCCTTATGTCCTCAAAATAATTAACTGCCTATTACTCTTTATATGCACAAATGTCTCTATAATCACATGGACATTGGGTTTTCGCAGTGCAGGTACCATAGAAATGAAGAGGCAAGCAAGAGGCTGCCTATGTGATGTATCCTATCTGTTGTACCACACACACACACACACACACACACATGCACACAAACGTTTCTGTGCTGCTCCTCTTGTCCTGGGTAATCTTCAGGCCCCCACTCTGCGGCTTCTTGCTAATTAAATTCCAGCGCTGTCCATTAGACGGATAGAGTGAGCACACTGCTGACTCAACACAGGTAGGGCAGCCCGCTGTAATGGTGAGAGAAGCTCAAGTGCCCAAGCAATTCATTTGCCCCCCATTTTACACATCCCTGGGTCACCACATGCTTTCAAGGGTGCAGAGAGAGAGGAGATGCAGGAGTCATGTGGATGGGTGGTGGGGGGGTGTTTGAATCTAATATCTTCAGAATGCGTTAATTCTGACACTATGCAAGGCTGTGTCCTCTAAAACAGTCTGACTAGGTCGGGAGCGCCTCGGCTGCAGGATAGGAGCAGTCAGCTTCAAACTGCTGCTCTTGATACTGCATTACAAACTCTGGTGGATGAGTAATATCATTTGCTAAGTGGTGGTGTTTCATCTTTGACAGATCAAGTTGCCATTTAACAGATGATACATTGAGACTGGAATGAGTAGCTTTTCCTAATGAATAGTCTCAGAAATGTACTCTCATTGAAGGCTAGCCTACAGTATGGTTGGTCAGAGTTTGGACGTAGTCCCAGGCTGACTTGGTGGATGTAGTGGTATTGACTGTGCCAGACATGGAAGCACCCTTGCCATTGCTTTTTTACGTGGGAGAATTTACCACACGTTTTATTTCATTGATGTCATACTGGCAGGAGTGTAGTTTTGGGAAAAAGACTCATATATTTAGTAAGGAGAGGAATGTTAAATGTGTGTTCATCAAGGCCAAGCTCTTACATATCATCTGTTTCAATAAAAAATGTCGACTATTTCGCCAATTCATACTTCTATCTTAATAAGAAGACTATAAAAAGTAGAGCCTGTTAATATGAGACTTGAATATTGTCTTAATTGAAACGTTTTACCTTTTATTTTTAACATTTACCCTTTTTTAAAAAACATTTTCACACACCATCTTGAGTGTCTTCACTTTTTCCTCCAGCTTTAATGAAAGAGCTCATTTGTAAAGACCCGCCGACCATTCACTGGCCAAGCAGATGAGAAACAATGGAAAAATTAGGCAAAAAAAACACCACCAACAAAACTTCCCGTTGCCTCCTCTTCTCTCATTACCATGTGAATTGCCATTCATTCATTTATTTATGTTCCATTAAATCCTCATGAGTGGCTGTTACTATGGGTCCTGCTCAGCAAGGGCCGCATAGTGAAGCTTCTGCGAAGATTTAACGTCCGGCAGAGAGAGAAGAGGGAGAGAGAGAGAGAGAGTCCTTTCACATGTACACTTATTTCTGTTAAAAAGATGTTTGTCAGGTTGAAGTGAGGGTAGGTGTGTCCGTGGCCTGTAGGGCACAAGTGAGCTTGGGGCGGCAGGAAGGTTGGGTGGAGGGGGGCTTGATTAAAGAGGGAGAAGTACAGCTGGCTCCCTCAGTCTCCCATTCCCACACTCTCATTCCAATAGGCTGGTCTGTACTGGTATATTCTAATTCACCATTTGCCTAATTAACATCTCATCTGCATAACTTGTTGCACCCCCCCTCTCCTCCCACCTCAAAAACAATGCAAGCCCAATGAAGAGGCTTAATGCTAAGCGTCTCTCGTCAAGATAAAAAAGCAATCTGCACTTTTTCGCAGCCCTTTCCTCTCCAAGCAAATTAAAGCAGCCCTTTAAGAACTGGTTGGTTCTGTTAGTTAGGGTGTACATATGTTTCAGGAGATTTGCAGTGACATGAGGAGATTTGCCTGTGTTCTTGAGTTTGTAAGGTGAAAGTATTTTCTTACCCTGACATTTTGTCTCTTCAAGTTCTCTGCATTTTCACAAGATCTGGCTTGTCTAATAACATTTTCTACACTTTTTTCTCCATTCCCTAAATGATCATATTGTAGCACATGTATGGTAAATGCAAATTTTGCACAAACATTTTGAGGGAATGGAAATATTAAATTACTTATCTCCGCTGCATTCGATTAGTCGCATATTTGGTGTCCAAATTTTGCTCCATAATTTATTTAGAACTGGAGCTACAAGGCTTATGTTGCTTGCAAACACTAGAAGACAATACTCATCCAAGTCTTTTTTGTAGATAACCATTTGAGCCACATCCAGCTCTCCATTAAGGTAATGCAGATTTGTCAATGTGAGTTAGAACACAGTGTGACTTAACCACAAGCTAAATAACCCGGAGAAAGTGTGTGGAAGTAGGATTGTGGCAAGGACCTTTTTGTGGCAAGGACCATCCTAAATATACATTTATCTAATCTAGAATCAGTTCTAGATTAACTTTTGTTTTCTTAAATCATACTGTCTCCTAAACTACATCAGTAAGTCTGCAGCACCTTAATAAGATAAGATAAACCTTTATTAGTCCCACAAATGGAAAATTTGCATTGTCATGGCAGAAAGTGGACAGCACAAAGGTAAGAGCAGTGAAAAAACAATAGAATAGAATAAAAACTTTATCAACAATGAAACATAAAATAAAGAATAATAATGGACGTGGTTTGAACTGAACAAGAGAAGTTTTGGAGGTGTACTGAAGATATTTGATTGCTGAGAAAAGCTAAACTAGGATACCAATTATTTTTTATTCTTGCTCGTTTGTGTTTGACACATTTTTTGTAAATTAAATGTGAAATTATATTTGATATTTGACAATAAGAGAGCAGCAGTCTCATCCACAAAAGGCTGATGTGGCTGCAGGTTTATTTTATTAAATAAAGTGTTAGCTCACCTGATTCTACTTATTTAATGAGACTGTTGCAGTCTTCAAATAGTGGATCAGTTATAGGAGGTGGACTCCCACTCAGCTGGAATAAAAAAAAAAAAACATCCTTTGTGGATAAGTGACCCTGCTTCAACTCTTCAGCTGAAGTGGAGGCCTCAAACTCTCATCATGAATTGACAGCTTTACTGTTATTACACAGAACGATTGGGAATAAAGGTTTAATCACGCTGGCCTTATTTACTGTGGCGCCAGAACAGAACTGTTTTTAGAGTGCCAATGAATTATTCCCTGTTTTTGCCCATTAGATACCAGAGGCGGCTTTAGCTGAGAGGGGAAATATGCTGTATATGTTGGTGGTATGTGCTTTGCTGAAGATGTAAACCAGATGTGGAGTCCTCCAAAGCTGGCATGGTGTCATATCCTGCCTTGACATGACAAGACCACAGTGCTTCCCATCGTGCTTTAACTCCCAAGCTTGTTTCAGAACTTTGGCTCAGATAGGCCTGATTCTCTAGTTTGGAGGGGAAAAAAACATGCAGAATTAAGAAAAAGACCTTAAGACGTGTATATGGAAATGTGAGGGGGGGAATAAACCTCAAGTAATCCTCATTCTTGGATGCTGTTCCACAACTTGTATGCGCTGGAGGTTATATGCCTGCACGCATGCGTGATTTCTCAGTCAGAAAGCAAAGTGAAAGTGAAAAGTGAAAGTGACAATCTGGTCATACGTGAACACACCACAGCACACAGCACGAAATACTTCCTCTGCATTTAACCCATTCACCAAGTGAAACAGGGGGCAGCAGGAACACAGCGCCCGGGGAGCAGTGTGTGGGGACAGTGGTGCCTAGCGGTCTTGGGAATCAAACCCGGACTTTCTGGTCGCAGGGTGAATGCCCTAACCACTAGGCTACCAGCTG
>JBBPDH010000036.1:7931578-7941578 GCA_037974565.1 Clupeocharax schoutedeni | reverse complement strand
CTTTAAAATGAGGGAGAGATAGACAGAGAGTGAGAAAGAGAGAGAGGGACATTGGAGAGGTGAGCTGACATTGAGATGTTTCTTGTGCTAACCCTGGCTGGGATGTGTGTTTGTCTATATTGTGTCCATACAGCTGACAGCATGCTGAAGTCAGATCTAGCTATGAATTCAGATCGGAAAATTTGGCAGGTCTAAAAGCTCTGGCATTTTACCGTATACGCTCTCATGCATTTTTTTTCATCATGTTGTGCCAATGTCGTCATAACGACAAGGAAAAAAAATTATATTGGTTTAATATAATATTAAAAGGAGATGGGCTAATGGAGGCAGTTCAGCTTAAATATATTAATATTTTATCAGACTGGAAGAGTGTATATTAGCTTTTGACTTGCTTTTGGGTTTAGTACTCTTTGCTCTCTCTCTTTCTCTTTCTGTGTATGAAACATGAAACATGCTTATTGAAACACGTCAATAAAGTCAGGAACATGTGCTGTAGTTTAGCCATGTTCTCTATTTTTCCTGCATAGCCACATAAACACACACGCACACACACACACACACACACACACACACACACACATATACGCTCACAATCTTCTCCTCAGTGCGCTTGTGCAGACCTGGTATTATCAGGGCCAGACATCCTGAGTGTCTCTGGCCAACTGATTGATTCTAGTCTAAAAGAGAAGAAGTTTCACACCAGTCTCGGAAAACTGCTTCAGAAAAAGAGTGTAAAGGGAGAGAAGGGGGGAGAGTGAGAGAGAGAGAGAGAGAGAGAGAGAGAGAGACAGAGAAAAAAAACAGCTACAACAAGAAGGGAAGAGACGGGTCCAGGCAGGGGCTGAGAACAGTGCCCAGAAACCCGAGGCTGCACTGCTGCAGCTTCCCTCTCAATTTCCCCCAGCGCAGATCAATACGCTGCTCGATGGGCTGGGCTGACATTGTCCACGGCTCAACAAGCGTAGCCAGCCAATACACACATATTTGTAGATCTGTGAGTTCATTCACTCACTCTGACATTTACAATTAAATTATTGTGGCTGTTATAATATTAGCATGGATGGATCCATTGCCTTTTTACATTAGAATGCAATTTATTGCTCTTTTACGTTATTAATTAGATTGAATAAAGCTAAGCAAATATAGAAACATATTTTTAAAACCATTTTTCATTACATATTAAACAGTAGCGTTTGTCTAATTGTATAATTTTGGTGCATTTTGTATTTATTATTATAATAGACTTCTACTGATTATTTTCAACTTTACTTTGTTGGTTACTGCCATTTCTTCTTGTTGCCCAAAGGCCTGTTTGGATGGGGTGTAAAAATCCACTTGTGCAGGGAAGAGCAGACATTTGTGGAGTAGAGCCGTTGGAGAGGGTGTGTGGTCAGGGCAGAGCTCCAGACGAGCTCGTGAGCAACACACACACACACACACGTAGTAACCTGAGAGACGGCACTCCCTAACGGCCCCATCGATCCTTCCACACCAAGCCCACTATTCTGTCTAAGCTGCCCGACCCCTTTAACCATTCACGCGCTGAATCCTGTAAATCCTGTTTTTTTTAGCGTGGTAACATTTATTTAGGTACAATGTTGTTTAGTTTATGTTTATTTTGTAAGAGACTGTGCATAAAGACCTTTATCGAGTTAGCGACTACCTATTTTCCATCGTCAGAAAAAGAAAGCATGAAAGTTTCTTGTCTTAGTAGTGATGACGACATTTAAGTTTAAATTGTTGTATTGAATCTTGGATTTGAGCACCTGTCTTTATGTAAAGTGAATTTTTAGACCCATCTGCCAAGCTCCCTTTACTTCACCTGGGGGAAATCAATATTTGTTTGTAAACTTTCTGTCCTAGTTGATACATTAATGGTATACTATAAAATGTAATATGTCCCCAGACAGATTTTACTGAGACAACATTATGGATCCTGTAATTCTTCGAAATGCACACAGATAAATGTATAAATAATGTTTTTCCATGTGATCTAACAGCCGGCTGAATACTTTGTATGCATCACAGAGATCTTGACTGTATAGAATGGGGTCTTATAGATGGGTATGTAACCCTCTTGCCCTCCCTCAGCCTAGGGGAGGTGTACACACACACACACACACACATACACACACAGGAAGCTCATTGTCTGGGCCTGAGGAATCTCACTCCGCTAACGTTTGCTACTTATCAGTGAGTGAGGGCGGCAGAGGCAGGCTCAGGCTCTGAGTCGGCACTTTGGCTCTCCGAGGGGCTGATATTGACTCCCTACTCTGGCATTCTTCTGCAGATCAGAGCAAGCCTGCAAGACTGCACACGGTCGAGGGGACGGGGCACAAAAGTGGCCCGTAGAGAGACGAGAGTCGATGGGGCGGGGGTTTTAGGATCTCGCTGTTTATGTGTTTATTAAATGGCTTTCTGGTTTTCATTATAGCCTCACATAACTTCTTGCCAATTCTCCCAATTCAGGGCAAAGAAATGCCTCACAGTTGCTATTTTTAGCTCTCATCCATTTATCAATATTTTTTCCTGATCATTACTTCGATTCTGTTATGACTTTTATGTTTTGATTTAGCACAACTATAAATAGACAGTAGACAGATTAGTTTGTCTCAGAGCAGTGCAAAATATATTTCAGAATAAGTTATTCTGATCTTGTCCTTGCACAAAACAACATACATTGAAATTGTAACACACTTCATGTAAATTTTGTAGAATATGGCAAATAAATTGGATTCTTTTTCTGATTCTGAAAGGGGGTTTAACTGAAAAAGAACAGAGAAAAGAGTAGGAATTTAGGCAAAAAAAAAAAAAAAAAGCAAGTACCGACATTCAGTGATGCCATCCATTACAGTGCTATAATTATGGTAAGTGAGACAGAACCAAATCAATACAGCAATTCATCAATTGCATTCCCAAAGTATTTCAGTCTGGCTTATGTCACGCTGATTCCAACGGCGTCCTTCACTGGCGCAGTATCCTGGCCCGCCCGTCAAGGTTCCACTCATCCTAATCCACTTTCCGGAGACGTCCATTATTTCTTCGTGCTCCCCTGTAATGTTAATCATGCTTTCGTTAATTGATCCTCCGTCGCTGCTGGAATTGCCACGGCTGAGCGCTTCCTGGAGCATCTTAACACAACAACAGACATTGTAAATGGAGCTTTGTCTCCAAATCTGGACAGGGGGTTCACACAGGCCACATTTTTCTGCACACACACACACACACGCACACGCACACATACATGCAGGCTATTCCAAAAGCCCATACTGCTCCAAAGCTGACAGGCATAAGTTATAATAAGAACAGAAGTGTGAAATACTATACAGGTGGAGATTGTTTTAAATGTTAGTCTGCCAGGTGGAACAAAACAAACGAGTGCAGTAAAAACACTCACACTGGGTGAAAACAGTAGTGCCATATAGATGTGTTTCAGTCTGTCAGCAGATGTATTATATACACATATACTATTGCACTGTTTCATTGAATACCTTAATAAAAAAGATTTAAACACAAACATATAATCTTTGTAAACAAAAACAAAATAGTTTTTTTTTATAGACATTAGGGAATCTTTTTCATTTTGTAAGAGCATATGCTTTTTTCACAGTGTGTAATTTATGTCAAAAATATTAAGGTTATTAAAAGATTTAGGTCGCTAAAAAAATGTTAAGGTTGCTAAAAAGGTATTTTTTCAGGTCCTTTTGTTCGGATCCCATTTTTGCAAATAGTCACTTGGTGAATGTTGATGAATGTTGGTTTGAGCACATTCATGTCTTAATTCTTTAGTAATATCAGTAAGGCTCAGTAAGATGTAAATACTGTATTTATTTTTGTTTTCCTATAACAAACTTTGCAAATACGTGGCACCTATAGTTGAGGAAAACGATGGCATCGAGTATGGCAGCCGCTCAAAGGAGGGCGAGGGCTATCTTAAAATGGTTTCCAAAGCTTTTAAGATGGCTGCCAGGGTGTGAAGCAAGGGTCATGCATTAATAATAAATGTTAATATCTGTGCCTTTATCTTATGTTATAAATGAATCACATCAATATCTGTAAAGAATGGTCAAGTGCTGTGGCTTGGTATGAGACTAGTATTTTTTTGCTTTGTTTTTCTTGATATCAGAACGTTGTTGAACTTGGCAGAAAACTTCTTGGCCGCGGCAGCTTCTGTGTCATCCAACAATGGGAGCAGCTAACGTGATTCCCTCTCAGTATAGCTGTGCCTGGCAGGACGATTTAACAGCTATGCTTGGGATAAGCTTGAGAGGCAGAGAGATAAAGGAGGAGAATGAAGACAAAAAAGAAAGCGAGAATGACTAGCTTTTAAATGGGGTCTTGGCACTGGAAACGTCCCTTTCTCAAACTGAGCCCCGTCTTTTTTGTGTGTTTTTTATTCAAGTTTTTTTTTTTTGTCTGGTAATTATCATAACTGTTTGTTAGAATTGTCAGTAGCATAAAATGGGAAATCGGAACGATGCTTTTGCTAGCAAGAGATTTGACTCTTGTTTGTGTTCCTGTTGGGAAGCGGCTGCTCCAAAATGGTGGCTGATTGGGGAACACAAAATGGAGGCAGCGGGGAGGAGCTATGGTGCGGGATACCAGGGTGGCGATAGCGATCGATTATGTCCCTTTGATACATAACATGAAAATTAAAATTCACCACTCAAGACATCACTAGCGTTGAGTCGATTAAGCTGTATGTTTTGTAATTGGCATTCTTTCAGAATTTTCTTGTGCAGAGAAATGTATTAGAATTTTTCTGTGTTTAAGGCTCCCACTGTTTGACTGAATGTAAAGCACATTTTACAGTTTTGCTCTGTTTCTCTTCCTCTGCTGATTAGACCACTTGTAAGTGTGCTGCCAGGGTTGAAATGACAAACCTAGAGCTTTGGCTGGCATCAGCCCGGATCCTCTAACACTCTCGGGTAGACGCCAGGGACTTGGACCGAGCTGCCGCTCACAACCGAGCATTTGTCCAAAGGCTTTTTCTTCGCTTGCCACTCAAAACACACGCTTTCTGTCCTTGATTCACAGCATGCTGTTGGACTGCGTTTTTGCATCGCTACGCACACTGATCGGCACAACATAGAGGAAAGAATCTTTCTGCTGAAGTCCTATACAGAGTGACACAGAGTACTACATACTCTTTTTTTTTTTGTTTTTTTGTTTTTTTGCTTTGAGAAAATGTTTTACTCAAGTGTTATTGAATGCTATGGTAATTTATGATTTCACTGAATTCTTAAATTAGGAAGGCAGAAAGAGCCATATTGATCAGCTCCATTTTGAAATTGGTGCTTATCATTTAAATTTATTAGATGGACTGTGTCCCATCAGTATAAAATTTAAAAAATCAATAACAAAAATGTACCAATAAAAATAATTCAGATTGATTCTAAACACTCATAGGTTAAAACTGTGATTTTTGTGATCGTATTAAATGGAAAAATGAAAAAAAAAAAAATTGAACGACAAAACTGTTTGTCTTAGCAGTACTAAACGTTGGCGCAGTTTTCAAAATGAGTGTATGTGTGTGTGGCTGTTTGCATGAGTATGTGTGTATACGTTTGTGGCCCTTTATCAAGATCTTGGTGGCTGGTGCTGCTGGTCTGAGTATTTGGGTTTCTGGAGGTTTCTCTCCTCAGTGTGAAGCTGCCGATGGGAAAGAATCGGGCTGGGAGGCGCGACGCTGTCAGTATTTTCTCCCACCTTGGCAAGTGCTTTCCATTCTGTTTCAAACAGCAGCCAAAAAGCAAATAGAAAATTTGTGCATTTGTGTATGTGTGTGCGTGTGTGCGTCTGTGTGTGTGTGTGTGTGTGTGTGTGTTTGAGAGAGAGAGTTGGCTGCCAAAGTGGATCTGCCTTTCTTTTTTTTTCTGATGTCCTAGTGCCAAGATCGTGGAGATTTTTTATTTTGATTTTGTAAGTAGAAGCATAGAGGCTGGCCCACAGAGCTATGCGACTGGTGTCTGTGGCTAGCCACTCAGTGCCCCTTCCATGCCAGGTGCAAGTGCTATTCTGTTGTTTATTTATTCGAGGCAGATTGTTTGTTTATGTGTAAAGTCGAGAGTTTGTGTTCCAGATTAGATCGAACCTGGGGAAGGGCATATTATATTGATTTCTGTGTACTGGTTCCTTGCTACCCTGTACTTCCCTGCCACAATTCTTTCTCTAAATAATTCCAGATTTGACTGGACAGTTGTTGTTGTTCTAGCTTTGTTTTGAGTACGGATTGGACCTTCACTTCTGACAAAATGGAGCACAGGGATTCTTATAATACTCCACACTTCCTTGAAAATCTGGAAAACAGGTGAGCAGTTTGCCTGTCATGGAAAGCACATGGAAAATGAATGAAAAAAAAAGGTACTGGAAAGTCTTGTTCTGGAAAATTAGTTCAACATTTTCCTGTAGCTGGAAATAAACTGCTAAGTTATTCATCCGGGCTCCCCAAATATTGCCATTATGACAGCGCTGTGGTAGCACATGCAAGTTGGAAACATTACAAGTTGCCAAAACTCTGAATAATGTTATTTACGTTGTCCTTCAAATGTAAATGCAGCTTCCTGCTGTTTGGAAACTGGTAGTTTTTCTTAGGTTTATTTTGATTTTTTTTTTTAATTTGAATACTTTATTTATCCCGGAGGAAATTGAATTCTCTGCATTTAACCCATTCACTGAATGAAGCAGTGGGCAGCCAGGAACACGGCGCCCGGGGAGCAGTGTGTGGGAACGGTACCTTGCTCAGGGTACCTCGGCGGTGCCTATCGGTCTTGGGGATCAAACCCAGACTTTCTGGTCGCAGGGCGGATGCCTTAACCACTAGGCCATCAGGCGCCTGGGTTATAGATTAACCTTCACCAACTTGTTTTAATTAATTGCTTCCATTGATAAAGTTAAGTCTGTCTTGTTTCACCTGCAAAGTTTTAAGTTTGTGATTTAACTCTGGCCAGGAGCACTGGTTTCAAATGCGTGTTGGACTTTGTTGAGATAACTGAATGGGAATCTTTGGTCAAAGCAATTAATGAGAGCCCTGCTGTATATGAGTCAAACACGAGCTAAATACTGATGAGTCAGTGGTAGCAATCTCGACTCTGGATTTGAACCGTATATTTAGGTACACAAAGTTTGGTACAGATTGTAGGCTATTGCCCCTGTCTGTCATAACCAGCTAAATCTTCACTGAAACTGTCCCAGAAAATGTTCTGTAGAAAAGAATGAGTACCCTGTGCAGACAGCTGTCTTCTGAGGGCTGCTGGGAAGTGGAGTTGCACATATTAGTTCTGGCAATATTGTATCGTTACCCATTGATATTGCAATATTCTTTGCAGCGCATTAAAACATATTAGTGATAGGGTTATCATACTAAAAATGCCTGAAAATAATATTTTCTTTTACATTATTTCACAAAATATAATAAAAGTATTGATCAAAACACCCACTCGTCTGTGATTGGTCAAGTAATAAACATTGATTATTAGGCTAATTCTTACTTTGCCTTGTCATATCACAACTGCAGAAGAAAACATTGCTTAAGCGATTAAAAAATGATCTAATTTTGTAAGTAGTCTATTCTCAGCTGTAAATGTAAGAGTGTTACGTGGCTCCAGGCAGTGGTTGACGTGGAGACAGGTGTGTCCATGCACCTGACAGCACTGAACACCCAGCATGCACTTCTCCGCACCCCTTCTGCAGCTGCAGTCTGTCAGCTGGGCTCACAGAGAGTGGTGAATTACAGCACACACACACACACACACACACACACACACACAAGCGAACACACACACACACACGTACTTCACTCTGCTGCATTCTTCCTGCCGTGTCACAAGGGGAGGGTCTCACGGTACTCACTGAGATTAGATCTCTGGCAAATGACAATCAAACTGACAACACTTTTTTTATTATTCAGTAGAGGATCCTCAGACACAGTGCTTCTCCAGCAGGAAATCAGGGCTGACAGAGGTCAAACATGGGCATTTTTCCTCCCCTCACAGCACATCCAGACCCAACGCGGGGAAAAACAATACCCGCAGTTCTCCCTGTGTTGCTTGACTGGATCGTTTGGGACATGTGCAATATTTCACTGTATTTTTTTATGGGAGGTTTCCCCACTGTTAAAGCAAGGACAAACACCTCTTCCACTTGTTCCTTCTGTATGAGACAAAGACAGGATGTTTTTTTGCAGTGGTTAGTGAAGATTCTGTTTATGTCTCAACAATACTCTTTCTCTGTCCTTCTCCTAAGAGAAACATGCTTTTTGGCGTTTTTGCTGTAAGAAGTCTTAGTTTTGTTCTTGTGTTAAAGTGCTAACACAACTGGATGACAGATGGACTGAAAGATTAATTCTTTTGAGAATATCTCTTGAAAGAAACCGAGTTCACACAGACACTCGAGACCCATTCTCAGTCTTTCTGTTTCTCCACATAAGGGCTACGAGAGGTAGGGGTGCACATTAGATCCCTGACAGGCTTGACTTTTCTCTCACAGCCCTGCTATTTAGAGAGAGAGCAAAAGAGGGGGGTGGGGAGTAAATTGAAAGCGGCCCAGGGCTGTATATTTCACCACATCCTAGGGGAATGCTGGGATCCAGCTTTTCTCTCTGCCTTCCTGGGAAAAGGCCAAGAACTTTTCCCTTCTCTCCCTCCTCCTCGGCCTACTCTTCCTGCCTCTTCCTTGAAACAGCAGCTCATATCAGGGGAGTTTGCTCCTCACAGCAGTCTACAGCATAGCTCAGCATCACTTAAGACGAAGAAGGGAGAAAGACAAAGAAACAGAAAGTGTAAAAGAAAGAGATAGGGTAGAAACTTTTCCGATAGTAGGTTTGCCAGTGGTGTACTTTGCTTCACGTTTTATCTCCAGTCCATCAGAAGCTCTTTAATATATACGGTCCTATTAAAGTCTTGATGTTAGATTATATTAACATTGTCAAAAACGTTGCTTTACATGAATGTAAATGTTTTCCTGTGTTACAGAATTTGTAGTTTTGGTTATGAAGCCATGATAATGTTGTTGTCTGCATCTTATGTTTTCTCACCAGACATAAAACCACTTTTTTGTCCCAAGTGGTAAAATAGTTCTTTGCTTCTAGCATCTAGCCACTGTCATAGCCGCTATGCGAATCACTAGCGAGCATAAATGTTTAAAATAGACATTAAAGCTGCTCGGTTGCCTGAGCAGAGCCCGAATGTCATGTCTGCTTGTGCAGTTTGGCTTTTCTTTTTTTTTTTTTTGTGCATATCGTTTATCCAGACTTGTCGGATAGTGATATCTCACTCTACAGGGCTGCTCCAACCCCTGGGGGACGTGGATACAAGACGGCCAGGAATGTCCCACTATTGTCTCCCAGTAACGGTAGCTTGGCAAAGCTTGAAGCTTTTTCTGCTCTTTCTGCAGAAGAGCTCCCTGATTTACAAGCCCTGGGTAAAACAGAGCATGACATTCTTAGTCTTCAGTTGCATTTAATTATTGTTTATTGATAGCCTTTCTTGTTATAGGGTCCGACTCATTTTTGCAGTTGCTGACATTTGCAGGGCGAATGGCACAAGTTGCTCCGACAAAAAGAATAATTGAAACTTTTTTCTGTATTTTGTTGTTCCTCGCAAGATTGAAATAGTGGGTTTATTGGACCGCAGTGGTTCTATAATGTCATCGCTGAGACCACAGAATGGAATTCACATATTCTTTTAATACTGAATTTCCAGCCCAGTTTGACTTCTTTAGAAGCAGAACATGTCTGATCCTGATGTGGAGTGCACGGATTGGACCTGAGGGCTTAAGGCTTTCACTTTTTATCCTTTGAAGCCACAGACGCCGATGATAACAAAAGCATAACGTAATTCTGTATCAGTAACTATTTACTTGTAGCTCTTTGAATCAAGAGAACCAATTCTAATGAAAGTGCAGGTTTTGAACTGTCGATTGACACATTTACATTTACATTTACGGCATTTAGCTGACGCTCTTATCCAGAGCGACGTACATCGGTGCTTAAGAATTCCAC
>JBBPDH010000036.1:7860130-7874484 GCA_037974565.1 Clupeocharax schoutedeni | reverse complement strand
GAGTAAATCAGTAGATCACACGTCTGTGATCACACGCCCGCGCTTTGTTTCCCGGAGGACCGAAAATAAACGTGACACTTGCGTCCCCCGGAAATCCGATAAAATTCAACCAATCAGAGACAACTTCGACATTCCTGAAGTGTTTCCAGTTAAGTGTACCATGTGCATCAGACGTTTAGCCAACGTTCCGTGGGTGTGACATCTGAGGCTGAGACTAAAGACAGGGTGACAGAGACTTTACATAGGTGTTGTACTTCCAAGCTACTAGAACCATCAAACATCACTGGACCACTCACTGACATTCCAAGAAGATTCTGGAAGCATCATACTTTTTGCAATTTTCCTGCTTAAACCTGGTTTAACTCACCTGATCGTTTAGTTAGTGTGTTTGATTCTATTAAATTACTTTCTGTAAACTCTAGATGGACCTGTGCAGATATAATAATCTTGATTGTTTTAAGTTGAATTACAGTCACATTACAGCAGGGAAAGCACAACAGCGTGCAGCATGTTGGCTCACAGGGACTGGTGCTAATAATCTTAATCCTCACCAAACTGCCCTCAGATCAGCACTAAAGGGCGCAATTTCTTTCAGCAGCACACATGGAAGGGATCATTTGAGCATGGGGCGGTGGAGTGTGTGTGTGAGAGTGTGTGGAGCATTCCTGTGGCAGTGAGACAGACCACATTGTGGGCTCCTGGAGCTCAGCACAACACACACACACTGCAATGCACATGTGGCCAAGAGACGCTTCTGCTTCTGCTCCTAATCATGGCAATGAGCTGGAGCTGCTACCAGTGAGAGAGAGAGGCCATGTGTAACTGCACGCGTGTAAAACCACTCAAATTCTTCAACTATGTTGTAGCTCACTTACACCACAAGGTCTTTTCTGAGGGAAAGTTAAAGTCAGCCTGTCAGGTTGGCACTTTGGCACTTTTTTGTGCTCTTCTGTGCCTTTGCTCGTTTTGACTTTGATCATGTTGCATGTGTTAGTGCTTTGCTTACAAAAAGACAGACAAAGCCTCATGACCAAAAATGAGAAAAGACACCAGTAATTTCACACCATTTGCAGCCTCTCTCTGTTCGTGTCTGTCTCCCTCTCTCTCTCTCTCTCTCTATCTCTCTCTCTCTTCTACATATCTGCTGACTAAATCATACCTGTCAGCACACTGTGCCGGGCCGAAACACTACCCCACTGTCTGCACACTTGCAGGGGAAATAAGGGAGACAACCTTTCACGCTTATTCTATCCCTCTCTGTCTCTGTCTCTGTCTCTCTCTCTCTCTCTCGCTCTCTCTTTCACTTTCCTTCAGTCTGTGTCTTTTTGTTTCTCTGTTTCACTCTGTATCCCACCCTGCAGAACCCCATCTCCAGAAGTCTTCTCAGGACAAGGGGGAGGTAAACTGTGTGTGTGTGAGAGAAATAGGAGGGACGCTGTGTGTGTGTGTGTGTGTGTGAGAGAGAGAGAGAGAGAAAGAGAGAGAGTGTGTAAGAGAGAGGGGGGAAAGTTTGAGAGCAGACGAGCAGCTAGACAAAGACACAGAGAAGCTGCAGTGAGGCTGAGAGCAGAAGTCCCGAGTCAGCAACTTCTATTGATTAAAAACTAACCTTCCACTCTCTCCGCCATGCTCACGGCCAGCCCGAGAATTTAAACAAGTCCTGAGCTCAGGCATTCAGTTTGTGTGTGTGTGTGTGTGCATTTGTTTGTGTGCGTGTTTGGGTTCCACTCACTGACATTTTGATACTACTTACTGACAAACTAGAACCAATCAGTGATTTACTCACTGACATTCTCGCACGACTCACTGACATTGTAGAACCACTAACTTTCTCTAACATTATAATGGAAATTAATTTAGATTATGTCTTTATTGTACCACAATCCCAAATTAATCCCCTTCTTAAGTTTCTGAGCAGGGCTGGTCCAACAAATAAGCAAATTAAACAACTGCTTCTGGTCCCCCATGGCCACCAGAGAGCCCCTAAGAGCACTTAAGATGTCATTTTTTTGTTGAAAACAAGTAAAAAGTAATCAGTGGTAGTAGTAATAGACAAGTAGTCATGAGTATCTGGGTCAAATAAGTAAACACAAGAACTAGAAGAACTTTGGAGGACATTTCGTTTTTGGTGAGAGGGCCCCAAGTCAAGTTCTGCTTTAGGGCCCTGGGAAGGTTATGGCCACCAATGTTTCCAAGTGTAATTAAAACTGCCTTTGGATTGGTGAGGGCTGTGTGTGTGTGTGTGTGTGTGTGTGTGTGTGTGGCAAGAACTAGGTGATAGGGCGAGGAGGGGTGGGGGTGGCTTGTATGTGTGCAGTATTGTGAATCAATAGAGTGTGTGAGTGAGTGCACATGCACGTTTTTTTGGCCAGGCCTGGGCCGGGTGGATCAGGGCTGGGACACTGGCCTGTGAGAGCAGAGCGATAAAGGGATGGAAAGGAGCTGAGAAAGAGGGATAAAAAAGGGGGAGTGGGGGAGAGGAAGAAAGAAGGATGGCAAGAGCCGCGGCCTTGCTAATGATAGTCACGTATGCGGGTGTCTGGTTGTCCCTGGCAACCAGACATGATGTAACACCAGGATGAACTTGAACTTGGAGGGAGGGGAGGGTATGGAAGATCTGAGAGAGGGAGCATGAGGAGGGGAAGGTGGAGGGTGGGGGGCAAGAAGGAGGGGGAGGGAGAGCTCTTTGCTCACTCACTGGAAACGTGAACAATGGAGCAGGGCGATCAATAAAGCCCATTTCACTGAAGGATTACAGAGGTGCAGCAGGCTAACCTTGCCCACCAGGCAGTAGACTAGACCGCCAGTGGAAACGGCCTTTTCCCTGCTTCTGCAGTGAGAGCAAGCAAGGCGGAAGGCAGTAGAGAGAGGTGGGAGGGAGCAGCTGTAGAGATTCAGGCCCTGCTGTCCAGAGGGGGAAAGAGAGGGTGCAGGAGATGGAAAGTGAAAGATATGTAAAACTGGTTTGCAGTACCATGCATACAATATGAGCAAGCTTTAATGCTTGTGCATCCCAATAAAAAATGAATTGGACTTTGGAATATAGGCGAACACAAACCATCACAAAGATGAGTCGCGACAGACCTACAATGAGGAGTCCAGCAGACCACAGCCTTGTGCACTTACCTTAGAACTGCTTGTCAAGTAATCCAGTTTATTAGACTGAAAGAGAATCATGTTCTGTTATGATGATGCTTGAGTTTTGTCTGGAAAACCATGCAGCTTTCACCTGGGAAGATGTTTACTAGAATTCTGTTACAGAAAAGTGTTTACATCTCTTGTAATGATCTTCTGTAAATTCTGTTCTTGGTGCAATTCTGTCATCTTCAAGATTAACAAAGTTTCTACATTTCCCTCTGTTGGTCTAAATAGAGACAGACAGACAGTTAAACAGACAGATTGGTAAACATCCACACAGATTTTCTCTCCTGACTGTGATGTTTCTCCTTCTGTTTTCTCCCTCCATTTCTTGCACAGTGGTACCTGGGCTAAGGACTCCAGACTCGGACCGGCCACCCCCGAGCTCAGTTGCCCCCCACTGTCTCCCCTGAGTGTGACCCGCAAACATGTCCACCAGTGTGACGCGCCAGGAGCCGCTCGTTGCCCCAGCACCCGACAGACCCATAGCATGGCTACAGCAGAACCCTGCCCTGCCCTGGAAACAAAAACCAGTCAACTCAACTCGCTTACAACCAACACACTATATATCTATATAGCCCACATGTATTCCTTCAGATGTATGGTTTCAATGCCTATATCCACATATAGTAACTGCCCAGTTCCTTTCTCTTCTTGAGATGGAGCTTTAAAAAGGAGCGCTATAATTTACTCAGAAACATGCATGATTTGGGTTTCTTTTGTTTTGCTTTTTTCCTCTTGTTTTGTTTTTTTTTTTAGTTTTTTTTTTTGTTTGCCCTCTTGGCCAAAGAAGGAAAACAATCAGAAAGCTACCTTCTGTCTGTCACGGCCAAGAGTTCCCAAGGCCAAGCCTCTTCAGCACTGTTTTCTGAATTTGGTGCAGTTTCCTGAATTTGGTGCAGTTTCCTGAATTTCGTGCTCACGACCATCCTGGATCAAGTCTGTTGGCACTTTCTGTGCCCACCCATGCTTGGCAGGATCTGACGGAGTTGGATTTTCGGGTACCAACTTTGGTTCTGGAGGTTGACTTCATACAGATTTTTTTTACCTGGATCAGACAGCAACCAGCTAAAGCATCTCTCTGACTCATTAAGTCTGCTCTGGCCAGGACACTTCACCCCCACCCTCATCTTCATCGCCATGCACACTGTCCAGACAGCCCTCTGAGAACTTCATTTGCTGACAAACAGCAAATACAGGAAGACCCCCCCCCCCCCCCCCCCCAAAAAAAAAAGAGACACACACACATACACACACACACAGACACTATTGTGTTTTCTGTCATGGGGCAGGGAGTGGAAGATCACAGATGGATGGAGATGATGTTTAAGATGATGTTTAATATTAGTCGCCCAGGTGAATTAACATGAGCTCAGTATTCAATGAAGTATTCAAATGGGAGATTTTTGTGCTTATTGAAAAAAAAAGATCTCCCAAATGTGGGAGTCATGTTCATATTTTGTTTTTGTATAGTAATTTCAGTTGTTTCTAAAACACCACAGGTCTGTACAACACTATAGAGAGAAAGAAAGGACAGATAGAAAAGAGTGAGCTTCCATTTACTGACAAAACATAGGACAACCACGATTGGAGGTACACAGTGGAATTCTGAATTGAGGAAAGTGCAATTTTGTTGGATAGCTGATGTATTGTTAAATATCTTTGTAAGATAGATCGTTGCAACGATTGTTGAAAAGTATATATATATATATATATTTTTTCTTCCTAGTCCGATCACACCTCTGGGACTCTAAAATATCGGGGTACAAAAAATAGAACAAAAAGCCTTGTGAGAAATAAGGGGAGCTGTACTTGCTTTTTGGTTAGTTTTTTTTTTCTTTTTACGTTCGTTTGTTCATCTTTGTAAATTTGTTAGTATTGTAGAACAAATATCCCTTTAAGAAGTATTGCCATTTAAACAATCAATTTGTAAACATTTAAGTTAGACTGCTGTGTTAGGTTGTTTCCAAAACACTAAGCTAATTAATTTATTTTAATGAAGCACATAATCTCGGAGCTGTAGCCCTTCTTAATTTCTCATCAGGCGAAAGCCAGTCCATATAACATGAGAAGAATTGAACCGTATCAGCAGCTTATTGCCAGCTTTCTGCAGAAACGTTAAAACTCTGGTTAGCCTGCTTCGTTCAGACACTCACTCTCGTGTCAGAACAGGAACATTAATCTGGGGTCAGGTTTTGTCTTTCATATCCTAATGAATAGAATAATGTGGACGGGGAGGAGCTGGTCCCGAAACAATGCTCGAACCCTGAGCCCCTCTCCATACGCACACATGCACACACACACACACACACACACATCCACACACTCACATATACAGAATGCTCCTCATTCTGCTGCCTTTCTCAGGCAAGAGCTCTTGTGCCTGTGGTGTAACTGCAGGCTGGTGGTCAGTGTCGGTGTTAGAGATACCGATACAGCCCGTTCCTTTGAAGAACTGAAAACAAATATGATCCGACAAAACAGACAGGAATTCGACCAGACAGCGAAGTTCATTTTTAATTAATTTGCTTCGCATGCAGTTCTACCTTTATTCTTTGTCTCATTTGACATTTTTATCAAATTTTTCTTTGTAACAACATTTATATAATACACGACTGACTCATCCATTGTTGATCAAATCTCAAAAAATTAAAAAAAAGCATTTAAAAAGAATAAAAAAATGCATGTAGTAGTGTTAGTGACAAATTTTTTACTTAGATCATGTAGAGGTAAGGTAGTGTGAATAAAGACACAATATTGTAATCCCAACACCAGGCACTTGCCAACAGAGTATTTGTTTGGCCCCTTAGAAGAAGGGTATTTTTACTGCTGTCCTCACAATCAACCAGCCGAACGTCTTTGTGACTCTCCTTCACTTCTTCTCTTTTCTGTACGATCACCCTCACTTCTTTGTCCCCAATCATTCTTTTTCCCTTTCCAAGAGCATTGCTTTTCACTTTCTCCTCTCAGATTGCACGGAAACAATTGTTCCTCATCGATGTGCCTTGAGCGATGGTCTAGTCCTGAGTTGATGCACAAGTTGCAATATGGAGAACCTCTTTTTTTTTTTATTTCCAGCTCTTTCTCATTCGTCTTCTGCAGCAGAGAGCGAAACAATTGCGAACGTTAATAGCCTTCGCTAACAGTAACACAAAGGATTAGTACCTGCCCTCACACCCCCTTTTTTTTTCTTCCGCTCAGCGTGTGTTCCTGGCCTCATGATGCAACATCCTGGTGCTGTGTGTGTACAAGACTGTAAAATCCAGCCCCAGTTGTACTGTGGGTCAATCAGTCCAGTGTCAATCCCCCATTTGTGCCCAGTAGCTGTACTGTGAAGTAGACATTTACTAGTGTAACTGTTATAGCCCTAGGCCCTATTTGAGCCCCCTTTTCTGGTAGTGTTAACACTAGTGTATTGATATTTATGGATGTTGCTGCAATTTCTAAATTGAAACTACTTTTTTTTAGTCTTCCTATTTTCGTTCCCAGAACAATAAGGAAAAAAACATTAATATGCAATACTTGCTTGCACTCATGACATTGTTTTTTCTTTTGTACATTTTTTTTTTTTTTTTTTACCAAAGTGAGTGTTGCACTTGACTGGCTGAACGCTGGTCGTACGTCAGTTTTTGATTAAAATCCCACATGGTGGAGTCCTGACGTCCACACCAGCCTCGGTTCGAGGTCTTCTACTTTCTTTGTGCTTGGCATTAATGACCATTCATGTATTATTCATGTATGAGGATCACTCTTTCATTCTATTTCTTCTTTGTTTTGGTCACAAGCAAGCCTTAAAACAAGGAAACTTCCTCTCCATCACAACAAACCACATTTTAACATCCGAGATGAGTTTTTAAAAAAAAAAAGGATATAAATGAATATGCCCACTTTTATGTACATTTTGACTTCCATGTTATATTAACTGTTTACCTGTTCTCTTGTCTATTGCATATATATCATTTAATAGGAAGAATACGGGGGGAAAAAAATCCCAGACGTCTGATGGTTTAGTAGTTTTACACTTGTGTGATTTTTTTTTTTTTTTTTTTTGGGGCTTTTTCTTTTACTAGTGTGACAATTTTCATTGTTCTTGCCTACCCTTTAGTAATGAGTTGGGCATTACTTTCTTAATTATCTGCACTAAATATGAAATAATGACAATTGTGAAAATTAAAAACAAATAATCAAAAAGAAAAAAAAAAAAATACAGCTACCAGGGCTTACAAGAGCGAAGGGAAAAAATATGATTGCACGGACATTTTTTGTCATGAAACCTTGTTTAGAGCAGCCTAGCATCTAATCAGCAAGATATCTGGCTGTGCGTGTGTAAGATAATGACAAAATTGCACCCTTTTTAAAGAAAGACAAAAAAGAGAAAAAGAATATAAAGCAATAGTTCGGGCAGTCTGTTTTGTTCTTGTGTTGTGCGTGTAATTTTAGTTGTTTGTTTCTTTTTTCCGAGGGGGGTACAGTAGTAGAGTCGGGGAGAAGCTGAACAAATCCAATTCAGAATTCAGACAGAGAAGAGAGTGAGGACACAAGCCTCTGAGTATGGGAGATGTGTTGTTTGTATATTGTATAGTTTTATTAATTACACTGATTTTAAAGCTGCCCTATTTTATAATGCAGGACTTTTGTAACATTGATTAAATGAGGAAAAACTAGTGTTGTGAATTTTCTCATCGTTTGTAATAAGGCCACATTAATAGAACTGGTTTTGTTTGTTCTCTGGGGAACTGGATTTAAGTTGAAAACTTTCCTGTTTCCTGATTTATCTTTTTTTTTTTCTTTTGCTTTCTTTTTTTTGTATGTATTTAAAGACTTTTTTTCTTCTTTTGATGGTATAGAGTATTCCTATACTTGAAAAGTATAAGGTATTGAGGTGAAAGCCCCATTGTAAATGGATGTTACAAGTATGCTTGCTGTATGTTTTGAAGGTTATTTGTTGCATCAGTGTTGATGAAGCTAAATCTAGGTAATTCTGAGGATGTTGGTAAGAAAAGAGAGCGTTTTTATGCATTTTAAAAATTAGTTTTAGGCAGAAGACAATGACATAGACAGCCAAAGGATGCCCCTATTATAAATGCATCTAGGCATCTTTTTTGTGTTCACCATTCCATGCAGGAAAATAAACAGCTTGATATGCAACATGATTCTTTTTCTTTTCGACATGATCCCTCTATTTATCTTGCTCTCTCTCTCTTCTCTCCCTCTCTCTTTCTCTCTTCTCTCCACCTCTGCTAACAAAGCATGGTGTCACAGCAAGCTGGGAAGCATTCTCTCCATTTCACCACACACTGCAGCAGGTCTCTTTACGGACTACACACACATTCTTGTACACAATTAGCCGATATTCAGTTGTAGTGAGTACACATTGATTCAAAGAAGGGGAAACACATAGCACATGTGCAGCCAAGATTGTTAATCGTTTTTTTAATATAATTCAATTAATAATATTTAATAAAGCAGTGCAAAGCCCATAGGTCAGCTGGGCCAATGAAGACTGATGATGCCTATAAAACTGCTTAAGTGGTGTACTCAGAGGATAGAAAGGACAGAAAAGTAAGCTGCAGTGATCTTAAGTCTGAAGTATGGATGGCCAGAATGGTGTCCAGATGTTTTTCCACACTGCACTGCATTTCTAAAGCTGCCATCACCACCTCTCCACACTACAACTGCATACACGCATACAGCATTTCCATCAGTATGACATTTTCAGCTCAGTTTCTCATTCCACCGCCTCTGTTAGACATGAAGCATGTGTTCATGTTCAGATTATATAACTTTCACACAATTTTGCATTCAAGTGTTCTCTTACAGCTACAGTCAATGTCCACTTCAGTTGCTATTTAAGTGAGGGGTTTGGAGGTGTGTGTGTGTGTGTGTGTGTGTGTGAGTGTGTGAGTGTGTGAGTGGGGGGGAGGCGGGTAGCCGTGTACACTGACTGTACACTAAGCAGAATCTTCCCAGCATTGCTCATATTCTACATACCCTACCATTACTTTCCATTTCCAGCAACTGAATATCCAATTAAAAAGCTCTTTTAAAATGATAATAATAGTAATAATAATAATAGTTGAAGCTCTACCACCCATGAAACAGGGTTGTATGGCAGGCTTTTGTCATCATTGATTTGTCCCAATTCTTGTGGGCGTGATGAACTGTTTCCCTGTGGTTACTTGGAGGGAAACAAAGCTTTGAGCAGTTTTAAGTCAAAACAGGCAGAGCTTGCAAGACTAGTGTCATGTCTGACTATTATCAGGGTAAAGCTTAATCACGGTATTATACTGAAAATCTAGCGTAAAATACCAAAAACAGAAGGAGTTCGATAAATGACTGCAGTTTCTATATCTACTTTTGTTTTTGGAGGGCTTCAGTCTCACTGGACCAGGCAGTGCATGGGAAAGTGCATGTGGGTGTGTAACGCTCCCCTTTATCGTGGACAATCAGCACTTACTAACAACCTTCTCACGTAATCTCAGTTCACTGATTTCTGGTTTCTTATCCTATTATAACATAATAGGATACTATACTATAAGATAACAGTGGTGATAGCAAGTGTTGCTAAACAAAACACTTGCAAACATCCCATTCAACATAATCAGTTTAGAAGTTCACTCCATGCCATTAGGAATGCAACACTTCTAACCTGAACTCTGTACTACACAAGCTGGAAATGGCAAAGAAATTGCTATCATGCTAATGCTAACTCGATTACATGATCTGGTTTGTTCTGGTACTGTAATAGTTCAGATAGGTATAAAGTGAACAGTATTTTGACAACATGTGAGTGTGGGCTCACTAACTGCGTATCTTGTCCAACCGAGCAACGACTGGAACGCATTTGTGGGCGGGGCTTCAATAGCTCAGAAAGAAACGCTTAATTAAATGACATATCTTAATGAAGGCCTCCGGTTCAGTGTGTTTAAAGAACAGCAGAACAGATTAAGGGCAGGTAGCTCAGCACTAGCACTATCACTGCTAATCCTGAGCGAAAGACCTTCGTCTTCTTTTGAGAAATTGTTGGTGCTACCTTTGGTTGAAGCGATGGAGACTAACTAGAGCCAAGACTATTGCGAGCGATCCTGCTTTTTTGACCGCCTAGCAGTCTTATCTGCATGAAAACTATGCACTGATAAAATCAAAATGAAACGAAATGCTATTCTTCACGAAGTCGACGTTTGGTATCTACTTTAAGCCTTTACCTTTTTTTTTTTTTTTTTTTTTCAGTTCAAGTTATACTGAAATCAAAGATAAAGAATAAAAAGCAAACCAGCATTTTAACTGATATATTTAAAAAGATCAATTGTAGTGCCTGTAAAAACCTGTATTATACTGCTCCTCTGAATAACAAATACTACAATTGTTTATAACTGTTTGGAGTTTCTTTTCTCAACACCAGTAGCCTTTGCTGTCTGTCAGAGCCCTTTGAATATCGCTTATGTACAATAAACACGGACTATAAACTGCATGCTCCTCCATACTCACCTACTAAAGCTGTCGATGAATATGACTAAAGAAAAAATGTGAAAAATATGCTATTTAAGTCTGTTTTTTTTTCTGCTCATTTGTTAGTCGACTGGATTTTCAGAAAATGTTCAATCTAGTCAAATGCCAGCTACCTTTGTCTTTCTGTACACACTTCCATTGGATCAGATTTTTGCTTAGAAATACTTTACCTTTTCATTTACATCTCCAACCATCTTCTCCCCTGGGCTCATGTGTTACAATACAGGCCTCACATTTTCATCGCCATCCTCACTGAGACCAGCTCAGACCTTCAGTCCAAACCATTCCCACACTCCAAATGCAGTCTTTACCAAAAAACAGGCAAGTGGGGGGGCAAAGGGAGGGATTCATTTGATGAAGCAGTGTGTGCTCAAGCTGTGGAGGGCAAAAAGAAATCCGATAAGTGATTTTACTGAAGATGTTCGCTAGCGCTAGCCTCAAGTGGATCGCAGATCAATGTTGCTGTCGTATACGGTGTGTTCAGCACTATCGGGGACAAAAGAACCTCAATGAAGTGTGTGGGGTTTGGGGAAGTGTTTAGGGGTGAGAGGGGGGTTTGGGTTGCTCTTGGGAAAGCACTTCAAATGAGCAGTTCCTGTCTGAAAGCTAACATCAATGCTGCGAGGCGAACCTCAGAGAGAGAGCAGCTCGATGGAGCTAAGCTCCAGATTGCTGCTTCACTTCACCAACGCACTTGAATCAAACCCAGATTTACAAAGCGTGTCAATAGTCATCCTCCTAGATGTTTCCAGTGAGGAGATCACTTGGTTTACACTCAGGTGTTCCTTAAGCTGCCTGAAGCCACATATATAAAATAAACGTTGTTTGAAACACTCAGATTCTTTGTTTGTACAAAGATTTGCACTACAGTTACTCTTCAGAGGGAAAAAGATGCCAGTTTCTCTTAAAGTGTGTCTAATCTAGCCGATGTTGTCTGTGGGCGGAGCTCTGTTAGATCAGTTGTTGTCCATGTTGTCTATGAATTTGGGTTGTTTTAAAAGGTACTTTTACTCATTTTTCGATCAATGAAGCAAAAGCATTGTTTGATGTGAAATTGTGTTCAGCAGAGAAACTTACCAACTGATTCTTTGCAATGGTAGTGAATGGAACCAGGGGTCATGATGTCTGTAACACAAATACAGCCATTTTATTTACTATGAGTGGCCATTATACTATATGAAACAACCAGTGAAGCTACACATGTCATGTCAATCTGACAAAATATTTTTTTAGATTCTATTTTGGACTTATTTTTCATTTTCTTTTCTACCATGAATGGCTTAAACAGATATAATAGTTAGGATAAAACCTTCTAAAACTATTGCAAAACAATTTCAGGTTAAAGATTTATAACCATATCATGTGAGGCTTTATGTCAGTGAGGCTTTAGAGGCAGATGTCTGGTCCCATTGACCACCACTGAGAATGAACCTCTTTGAATGGCTTTGTTACATCTAAAAAATAAATTGCTGAACTTCTCCTTTAACAGTGCGCTTTAAGACATGTTCTCCAGGGACAGGTTCTCTATCCTCACGTGAAACATCTGGGCGTCCGTGAGGACCAATTTGAACACAACCAGGCATCAGTGTGCATAGACAGTCATATGTCACTGCAGTAAACACTAAAAAGTGAGAAAATGAGCCTTTGTAGTTGAGAGGGTGTGTGTTCTTTGGTGTGCTGAAAACAAAATTGAGGCTTTGAATTGATTTGATACACAAATGCACATCATGTCCATAGAAATAAAGCCTGTTACATCAGTACAGCTTCAGTTCACTGATGTTTGGCAGGAACTGTGCTGCTGTAATGTGTTTTGTTCATGTGGAAATGATGTTCTCCAGTCTGTGTTTTGGGGCCTCCGTAACTGATCCTGATCTAGAAGACAATCCTGCTTGTTCGAGTGTTGGAATGAGACTGAACCTCTGCTGCTGTCTCACAAAACACCATCCTCCAAAACATCTCCACACATCTTCATCTTCGTCCTCCTCGTCCTCCTTCCTGCAGTACTATTAGAATAGCATAATAAAGCATCAGTTGACATCTCAAAAAGTGGAACTAAAACTAAAACCTTGTGCCTCTTATTACACATGCTGAAGAGAAAGTGTCATTCAGAGCAGCCGGTGTTTGTTGTTTGATGTTTCGGGCTCCGTCACTGATTTGACTTCATTGTGTTCCTGTGTTAAATCCTCTGTGACTGGAGTGTCTTGTAGTAATTTCCTCTCTTTTCTCCCGAGGTTGTATGTACACACCGTTCTAGTGCGAGAGCGCTGATCTAGGATCAGTTTTCTGTCTGTTTTATCCTAGCGAATACAGTCCGTCGGCCCGAGGGAGCTGAGCCTAGTTTTTTTTTTTTTAACTCTGTGTATTTTGATACATATGGACTGTTGTTCCTTCAGTCTATGTAGTGCCATCTCTCCCTCTCTCTATCTCTCTCCTTCTTTCTCTCACCCCTTTCTGCCCCCCCCCCTCCACCTCTCTCTCTCTATCTTTCTCTCGGCCCATTACTGTGACCACGTTCATTCTCTGACTTACTGGAAGCAAGATGTGCATTTCCTATGCAACAACAACTGAAAAAAAAGAGAGAAATAAAGACGCTAACGCTGTATCCCTGCGCCTACGTTTTCTTTCCATCACACGTTTATCAAAGTAGTGATCATGTTTGTCACACACAACCTCACACACACACACACACACATTAATTTCACTGAAAAAAAACTTTACATCTGCTTTGTATTGTCACTTTCAGATCAAAACCTTGTATCTCTGTTCATGACATTTTTTTTAACATGAACTGAAATTTCCAGCTGTCTTTACATTATTTTACCAAAATGTCACAATTCAATACAGATGGCCCAAATGACTTCAAAGGACACTAACTGAAGGTTGTGAATGTTCTTTACTGCTCCTGCAAAGTTGTTGTTTTTGGAAACACAACCAGCAAGGATATCTGTGTAAGTGCCCACCAAAAGTACAAGAAAATGCTTAATTTTACTACACAGTTGTTAGTTAAAAAATTATACTAGTAGCCTAACAGTTATAAAGAAGAGCATTTTAAACAGTTACATGCATTTCAGATTTTGGTATTGCTTTACTGACTGTGTGCACTGGAGCTGGTCTGGACTTGTGAAAAAGTCTCTGATGAAGATCAGGTCCACCTGAGAGTCGCCTGAACATGTGCTTTAATGGAAGGCACCCAAAAATCTGACCTATACAAAGTCCTTCATATGGACACTATAAGTAATGAGCTTAAAGTTAAAGTTAAAGTTAAATTTGTGTAGTGACCCTGAATGACCAGATTTTTTTTAGAAATTCTAAAACTTCCCAAAGTGGTCTCAGACTCTGGTGATGCAACAGGTGTATTCTGTCCTCTTACATGCAATATTCATGTAATACTGGGTGTCTGTTGTGTTTACTTCTGAAAACAGGAGAACAATGTGATAATGTGCAATGTGTGTAATTTTCAGTGTGTGTGTGTGTGTGTGTGTGTGTGTGTGTGTGTGTGTCCAGTGTGTGTGACTACCCCGCTGTTTGATGGTCATTAAGAAGTGTTTGGATTATTCCAGCACTTTGTGGTTAGTTTGCTGTCTGACTAATTGATGGAACACTAAACTGTACCATCATCTCCCTTTCTCTCTCACTCTCTCTGTCCCTCTCTCTCTCCCTCTCTCTCTCTCTCTCACTGTCTCTCTATCCCCCTCTCACTCACTTAG
>JBBPDH010000036.1:7789519-7811147 GCA_037974565.1 Clupeocharax schoutedeni | reverse complement strand
CCAAGAGTATCTGGCTGCAGTTCTACAAAGTGTAACATCACGTGTCTATACGCGTTAATTGCGTTAAAAATATTAATATTATTAATTTTATTAATTAATATTATTAATTTTTCTCTGTGATTAATTAATCTAATTAACGCGTTAACTTCCCAGCCCTAGTAAATACACAAGACAATTAAGTTAGTGAACAAAAAAGAGGTATTATTGCAATCAGGGGTATACATGACATGGCCTGGCATTTTTTTTACATCATTGCCACCTCTGTTGATAATAGTTCATATATTTGTTATCAGTGTTTTCATACAGTCTGTGTGTATGTGTGTGTTTTACAGGAGCAGTGGGGAAACTTGGAGGAGATTGAGCTGATGAATGATGGTTCAGGCCTGGGTTTTGGCATTGTGGGTGGAAAGGCCACTGGAGTAGTCGTGCGAACTATTGTGCCAAACAGCGTTGCTGATAAGGTTTGTCTTTACTGTTCCACAATCTAAAATGCACTGATAATCCTCCATATATAAAAGATTGTGTTCTCACCAGAACTTTGCTTGGATAAAACATCTGATGTATTTTTTGATACTAAACATACGAATAACAATTGCAACACTTGAACTCTTAGTACCATGCTGTTTTTTGTTGTTGTTTTTCCCTACTTTAGATATTTTCCTTGCTTAGATTGTTTGCATATCATTTAAGGTAAAGGGATAACATGAGGCCAAAATTCACTTAAGATGCTTCATCCAAGTGCTTTTTATTTTGCTGTCTGTTGATTTATTGTTCAGTGCCTTGTTTGTGTTAATTGTCTTACAGTTAAATTATATAAGCTGTAAACTGTATCCAATTTGTAAATGCCGTTTAATGTATGACCTTCCCACCCTGCTGTTTTTTTTTTCTTTTTTTTCTCTAGTGGCAGGTCCTGCGCAGTACAGTGAACCACTGTGTTAGAAAAATAAGAAGTTAACATCCGCTCTCTGTTGTAAAAGAGTGTGGTTACAAAGATGTTTGAGTGCTTTGTGCTATGAATTGAAAACTCCTGACACAGCATATGTTCACTTATACCAATCCCATTTAGATCTGATCTGGGCTTTTCTATGGTGTGGTTCAAGACCACTCAAATTTAACATGGGAACATGGCAACAGAAAAAACAGGCAGTTGATGTCCACTTCACCCACTTGAATTGGATTACACAAAGGGATAGGGATTGGAGAAAGAATACTATCCTGTTTCTTTTCTAAACCACCCCCCACCCCTCAGCCCCCCAACACACACTCACACTCTCATTCTCAGCCTCCCTCTCTTCTTTCCCTGCCAGTGTCCAAAGCTCGGGCAACAAAAACCTTCTTGTTCAAAAGGCACGGCGCTTGCATTTCACACATCACTGGATCTTATGCTCCAAAAAAGCTGTCAAAATTGGGGCTTTGTTATCCCTGGCGTTTCCCATTTCAGCCTTTAATAGCTGCATCAGGCTTCAATGCGCCCCTGCTGTCCTGCACACACAGGAGGGGCCGCGGATGCGGAGATTTGCCTTTGCACGTTGGTGCATCAAAACGCCTTTCATGTCTTCTTTCTCCAAAAAGACTCCTGTTCTCCTCTCCTGTCTGTGTGTAATGATTCTTTCACCCATCCTTTTCCTCTTGTAGTTCATCCTGCCTGAGCCCTCCTGCTGAAGAATACATTGCTGCGAAAAGGAAAGGTCTTGTTAGAGCAGCACTTTAATTATGGCAGTTATTGTGCTGTCTCTGGCACCTGTTGGTTTTTTGGCCAAATTAGGTTGCAAATTTGAGACGTCGTGGTTGACTGTCCTGGAAAGTAATGTACTTATGGCTCTCACTCAAAACTTTCACAGATTTAAAGAGGATTCTGGAGTTAAAATCACTGCACTGTCAGTCAAATATATAACAACTGTCATATTAAATATATTTTTATTTCATGCACAGATCAGCCGCAACACTTACAGGTGTAGAAGGTTTATTATCTCGTTACAGTGGCACCTGTCAGGGACTGGATATACAAGTTCTCTAAACTGGTTTGTTGGAATCACGAAAAATGGGCTGCTGTAGCACAAACTGAAAAAGGGTCATGCAGGCAATGATGGAAATATGGGAACACGTATGGTGTGTGTGGGACTGTGTAGCTGCAGGCTGTTGCAGGGTGGAGGTAGCTCAGTGGGTAGGATACTTGCCTCTGGACCAAGAGGTCATGGGTTCAAATCCTACCTTCAGCATACCACCACTGGGTCCTTGAGCAAGACCCTTAACCCTAAGTTGCTACAGGGAGACTGTCCCCTGTAGTTAGGGAATGGAAGTCGCTTTGGATAAAAGCGTCTGATAAATGCCATAAATGTAAATGTAAATGTTCAGAGCACCCATGCTGAACCCTGTCCACCACCAAAAGCACCTACATTGGATATGCCAACATCAGCAGTGGAAGAAGACCTGGTCTGATTAATCATGTTTTCTTTTAACTCATGTGGCGGCCAGGTTTGTGCCCGTGTCTGCTGCTAATGTCTTGGTTCCACATACTCCAGCACACCAACAGAGGCAGCTGGAGGCCTAGTGGTTGGGGGGTTCGCCCTACATTTAGAAAGTAATGGGTTTGATTCCCAAGACTGCTAAGCAAGTTACCATCCCCGCACACTGCTCCCCATGCACTGTGCTCCTGGCTGCCGGCTGTTTTACTTGGTGAATGTGTTAAATGTGGAGGAAGAATGTCATGCTGTTCACACTTTCTGCTGGGGTGTGTTCACGTATGACCGAATGGTCACTTTCACTTTAGCTGCCTTGTGACCGGTCAGAGCTATATTATATTTGTATGTATTTGGTGAAAAAAAGGCGGTTGTTGATGTTTTTCTGCTTATGTGCTCGGGGCGTCTTGACCAATCGCAGTTTCAGATAAGTGGGAGTTCTAATTAAGCAAGATGAAAGTGAAAGTGACCATTTGTCATACGTGGACACACCACAGCGCACAGTATGAACAGCATGAAATACTTCCTCTGCATTTAACCCATTCACCAAGTGAAGCAGGGGGCAGCCAGAAACACAGCGCCCGGGGAGCAGTGCATGGGGACGATACCTTGCTCAGGGTACTTCAGAGGTTCCTAGAGGTCTTGGGAATCGAACCCGGACTTTCTGGTCGCAGGGCGAATGCCCTAAACACTAGGCTACCAGCTGCCCCATATTAAGATATTGAGACAATCTAAAAACAAAAGTAAATTGCCAAAACATGCAGCCCATCCCTCACTTTATTGATTTACCAGTGCATTTGGAATAGCTTGCAAAGCATATCAGAATCTCCATATTTAGTATTTTAAATCCAATACTAGTTTTCTGACCTAATCATGGGCAAGAGTAAAACTCGGGCAGCTCTAATTACTCATGCCCTTTATGCTTTTCTTCTGCCTTTAGTTTCCTCAGTCCATACACTGTGGTGAAAGCAAGTGATTTCTTTTAGCAAACCACAAGTCTCCACACAATTCCACAGTGAATTGAGCCAAACTCTGACGTCATGCTGCTCTTGCCCTTATTCCACTCGCTCATTAATTTAATTTGTTTTGGTGCTAGATGTTATTGATAAGATTCAACAACTGTGTTATTTCCCAAACATATCAGATGTTATTTAAGTCTGCATTAATAAAGTTAACGAACTCTTGCTGTATGCCGCTACTCTGTTGTATAAGAATGTATAAGTAATATAAGTAATAATAATTACAAACCTGACACAGTTGTTTTGATTGGACTTTTGATTGTTTTCGTCTCTTATTCTGAATGGAACGTTACACGATATTATGAGCAGCCTGACAGATACCAGTTTACTTAAATTGATGTAGCGGGGGTGCATTTTGAAATTTGAGATTTCTGAGGCGCTCAAAAGATTTAAGTTGACTGTTTTGTTCTCTACATATAGTTCAGGACTGAAGTTGTGTTATGTGGTACCAGTGTCAGTGGACAAGTAAACGTGAGACACCAGACCTACATATTTATTCAACACTCTTTCCTCTTTCCTCTCCTTTCCTCAGGATGGAAGACTGCGGACAGGTGACCACATCCTGCGTATCGGGGACACGCCCACGAGGGGATTGACCAGTGAGCAGGTGGTGCAGGTGTTGCAGGCCTGTGGGACTTGTGTCCGCATGCTAATTGCACGGGAGCCACTGGGAGAAAAACAACCTCCACCGCTTCCCCCACCTGCACCGACCACCGCACCAGTCACATCCCTGCCTCCTCCACCAATACCAGCCCGCAGAACCAGCAGAACAGTAGGGGCCCTTATATTTTCACACCAATGCTCAAATGTTTGGAATCACTTGTTAAATTAATATGCTTATGCTAATACCTTATGTAAAGTTACATTTTAAAATCAGACATTGGTGGATTTTTGGGTGTTTTATTCAATATTATCTGTATTTGAGAGCAAAAAAACAGTGATTCTAAAGTGTTGCTTGATATTTAAATGATGCATTTATGCCTTAATTTACCAGCTGCAGAACTTTTTCAAGACTTTGCGCCTGCTCCTAGGAACCATAACCATCAACTGATATGAAAGCTATACATCCTTATGCTGTGTAAACTCAGTAAAGTGGACTGATTCTGAACAGTCGCATTTAAACTGTGAGTAGATCAGGAAAGAGCAGGAAAGATTTCATTACACATTCTACACTACAGGATAATTGGGAGTAATTGAGACCTTCCTGAAGTCGGGATGCCCCATGCTATTGTTGCTTAATGTACGTTGTTCGTGAGCATTTGCACGTCATTATGTCAACCATGTAATCAGATGTTTGATTGGACTGTGCAGGCCAACCTGGAAGGCTATGAGATTCATGAAGTGTCTTTGGTGAAGAGGGAAGGCCAGAGTGTCGGGATTTCTATTGTCGGTCGCAACACATCGATCAGCGAAGGTAAAGAAACACATTTACCCCTCTCTGTGGTATTCTTGCTGTCATTTACTAATGCATTTCATTACTCTCTGTCTTCCTGTCTGTCTTTCTGTCTGTCTTTCTGTCGCTCTCTCTCATGCAGATGGTCTGGGAATTTTTGTGAAGAGCGTGGTCCCAGGCAGTGCTGCTGAGCAGAGCGGGAATATCAGGGTCAATGACAGAATAATAGCGGTGAGCTACTAAATACTCTTTAATGAGTTCTACCTCAATTAACCCTACATGTGTATGTCTTCACAAACACACTCACGGGCACGCACATGCACAGCGCAGGACACCAGCTGAGGAGGCTGTCTCTTTCTCCCCAGATAATGAGGTGGCTCTCCTGTTGTGTGTTGGAATTAGCTAACATAATTTGAACCGGTCACTCACACAAAAGCATCACATCATTTTGCACATGTGTGGTGGACTTTCTTATCTGAGAGTTTTTCACTCGCACTCACTTTTGTAATTCCACTCTCTCTGAGCAGCTAAATGGAGTGAACCTCCAGGGCTTTACTAACCAGGAGGTCTTGGATGTGATGAAGCAGACGGGCCAGAATGTGTACCTCACCGTGGTGCGCAAGATCGCCTCCCCAAAGAAGTCGGCCGTGGAAAAATCTCTGGATAAAGGTGGGCACCCTGCACTGTGTAGGCTACCACTTAGGAGTGATGCATTCTGAACTGCGCGCAGGTCTTGCTGATAAATTGTGCAGTAACAGACGTGCGATAGTCAGTAAACCGTCCAAGAGTAACTATACAGTATGTTTATTATTCAGGCTAAAAAGGAGAGTGATTTGGTGAAATTTTCAAAGCTTAATTTGTGTTATGTTTAACAGTATTGGGGAGAAACAGCCATGTCTTACACATGGTCTGTCTTAACTTGATGTCATTTTGTAGTGGTTAGACGCTCACACACCTTGCTGAGTGGGTTTAATGCCCTGTCTTTGTCAGAAGACCTGTAAAATTATTGGACCATTGCACTTCACGCCTGCTTGACTCTGACTGGACCTTAATGGGTTTCCCTCCCAACACAGCAGCTGGACTCGATCTGAGTAGCTGTATAACAGTTTTAAAGAAGCGTGTCTTTTCAACAAGCTGTGTTCATATTCCGTGTTGACATAAACAAGATTTCTTTCTCTCTAGGGAATCATGATTGTTCATTATTTAGATTTAAGATTAAAAAATCTTTGATCTGTTGATCCTGGTGGAAATTATACTACAACTGCAAAGACACATAGAAACACAATGACAGAAAAAAATATATAATTAGTGTGTCAAAAAGTGTCATTTTATGCAAATTTACATATTTACAGCATCAATAATATGAACGTACATTACTTATTCCTGATTAAATAATGTCTGTCTGTATTTTCAAATGAAAGGAATTTCTTTGGTGAACGCATTTTTCTTTCCACAGACTGGTTTCAGAATGGATTGGCATGCTTTTAAATAAAAATGTGGATTTAGCAGCCCAAGGCAAAATGAGGCAAAGGCAAAATGAGTATGAAAGTGTAATATGTATGTGTGTGTGTATGTGTAGTCCAGCGAGAGTCATCACGTGTGTCTCTGAGGAGGTCTGCGGAGATCAAGGTGCGGGCGGACGTTCAGACGGCCTCTGTGATGGAGCCAGGGAAGCCGCCTCTGACTGCGATCAAACGGCAGCTGTCTGCAAGAGGTGAACTCATAGTTTTTGGTCAGCCTTTTCTCCCCACACACACATACACACAAACACCACAAACACAAAACATAAGTTTGTTTATAGACCCATAGGTACAAACCATATACATTTTATACACACTATGTAATTATCAGCAGTTTCCCAGAAAGAGATTAATACTAGCCTGAAACTATGCTGGATTCTCTTTAAATTGAAAGTAATATATATATATTCCATAACTAGGCTTAATCCCTGTTTGGGGTATGACTGTATACATTCTTAATCTGTAATTAGACTTTTTTTTTTTTCTTTGTAAAAGTAAAATGGACTTCACAGCCTCTGTCATTTTTGTGGCAGGATTCATTCATCATTCTTCCATTTGTTTGTTCAACTGGTCACATCAGCGTCCCCAGACACACATTCGGCAGTGAAGGGAATAAGAGCTTTATCTCCTTGAAGACATGTAAAAGCAGAATTATGTTTTTGTGGGCCACAGACACAGCAAGGCATCCAGCACCACCTGTATAGAGCCTGTTTTGCTCATTTTGTACTCATTCAGGGCAAATACTGGACTGCACCCATTGTGCACACTGGGACATAGCTACAAACAGTGCCAGTAGTGTACCTGTATCATAAACAGCTATCAAACCAAACATGTGCCTTTGTGGTTTGAACATCAGAGGCTGAGACCAGATTACCACTGATTCCCATGTCCTTGTTCATCCCTCACTTCAGCACCCGAACCTCTTCCCCAAGTTTTCAGTCATGCCAGTCCGCAGTTCATGTGATAACGCTAAGGCTGGGAGCGGACGCGCTATCCCACTAAAGGCCCAAACCCAGCTAGAGGCTCGAGTTACACTCTGACCTAATTAATCCAGACAAGCCCCGTTACCTGCCAAACTTCTAAATAAGGTGTTCTGTTGCACTGGGCCAGTACAAGCCGTGGATAACAATGATTGCTTGTCAGAGGCTTATTTCCCCACGGGGGTGGCTGTAGTGCGCGTAAAACGATAGCTGTCTTAAACCATAACAGTCTCTCTCTTAATCTTACCTTCACATGGTATTTTTCACCCTCCTTTCTGTGGTGTCAAGAAAAAAGGTCGCTCTGACAAGATTTGAAAGTCTACATGTGTGTTAAATGTTTTCTCTTTGGGTAACAGCCTGTTTCATGAAGCTGACATGAGCTGAGGATGCTGAGATTTCTTTGCCTCTCTGTTTTTTTTTTAAAGGTGATTTCTTTGAAAGCACAGTTACATGTGAGCGTTCCTGTGTGTCATGTGAAGTCGAAGGTCTCTGGAAACAGATGTTGAATGAGCTTTGTTCCTGCCATGAAAACCGATTAGGATGTTGGCCTCCTTCCACTCTGAGCCAGTTTTCCAGGGTTTTGCCTCAATTTCCTCCAAGACTTATGCCCCACTAATGTGCCCAGAACCTGAGAGCAAGAGCTTTTCAGTCACTTTTCAAGTGTGGTAAACACCATTAACCATTAACTCAAGTGTGGTAAACACCATAGATTAACTTGATTGACATTAGGGCTGTTGCTATCAATCATATTTGTAATCAAGTACTCTAATAATCGTCTTGATATTTAATTGAGCTTACAATGGAAATGAACCTGACCGCACAAAGTTTGTCAAAGATGATAAAATATTACATAACATAAGACTACTCCTTTAATAGGTTTATGAAGAGTTTAGTTCGTTTAACAAAAGTATAAAGAAATATATAAAAGCTATGATCTTGCTGATTACATCAACAATTCACTGTTGACCTACACCTACACATTTCACTTTTGAATTACAGCTTAACAATCTAGCATGTTTTACCCAGTTGATAATAACGTGTACCATATATAAACACTTATTATATCCTTAATGCAAAATGATTTAAAAGTTTTAATTGCAAAAATGGTTTTAAAAAATGCAGTGCTGTCCAGAAGTCTTATGCAACTTATTTAAAGGCATTAATCTCTTTACAGTGCGTGTTTTTCTGCCCGTAACAACACAAATAAACATTAGAATTAACATTAGAATAACTCTCGTGCAAAAATCAGTACAAAATGTTTGCTTTTTAAAAGTAGTTGATGTTTTGTGAACTGGTTTGGCTCCAGATTTTGCTTAATGCCCCCAGCCATTGCATGTCACTGTGAAAGTCCATTGGTCACCTGATTTCATCTAATGAAGTATTGATTGAACCAAACCAGATATTTGATGGAAGCCACGAGTAATACTGAGCTTCCATGTGGAGAAATCTGAAAATGGTTAAACACACACATTGACATACACAATCACTATTTACTGCCTTCATGTTATTTGTATTTACTCTAATATTGGTGGATTTGAGGGAAATAATGCCTGGCTTAATATCTTTGAATAGAAACTGTTTAGATGCACAGATCTGTATAAAAATACTTCAAAACTATATTTTGTGTAAGAGAGACCAGTAGGAGAGTTTAAAAATGCTTAATCATCATCATACAGACTGTAAAAAAAAAAAAGCTAACAAAATAAATCACCAATGTAGGAGGCAGTACTCATCAGTTTAAACAATGAATGAGATTTTACTGATTAATTGTGACCTGATATACTGTAATAGCACTTAACAACAACAGAAATGTGGTTTAATGGTATTTGTTGTGCTGTCAGGGGTGTATTTATGCATCAGAATGTTCACAATGCAAAAATATCATGGTGTGCATAATGGAAAATAGTCACTGTATCAGTCATGCTGTCTAATGCACTTGCATTGTTGGAATACTGAAGTTTAAAAGTAGCTCTCATCAGTTTTGTCCTCATTTAGACATCAAAATGTCAGAGTACTGAATGAAGGTCCCAGTACCGTGAATCAAATCGGGCTAGGCATATTGTTACACCCTTGGACTCATTCTTAGGTCCTGAGGTTTGTGTTGCGAGGATGTTTAACAAATGAGTAAAGGAACATATGCTGTCAGTTCAGAAGCTTTTCACTCCTTGATGCATGAACAGAAAGGAAACGCTCCCCTCATGTCCAGCTTGTCCTCATAGCTGCATCTGGCCTGCAGATGTTGGCTGGAGTTTGACGTGCTGAAGCTGAGAACGATGCATTGCTGTATTAATGTAGGCAAACACTTATGATGAATGGTGTTGTGAGTGGGGGTGTAGAAATGCTAATTTAATCAGTCCTATGTGCTGAAGGCCATTGTGTATGTGAGTGTGATACTCACTCTCTCTCTTACTCATGCACTTTCTCCCTCTCTTGTCAGAGAAAGATGACTGAAATGGTTACATGTGTAAAGCAAGGGTGTTGCTTGTTGTTGTGGAAGGCTTAAATTACTGTAAAAGCTCTTTTGCACTCGTTTGCAGTGTTCACATCAACACCGCCCCCACACACACACACACCCTCCCACCCGCTGGTTCACGCATGATGCCCTCTATAGACTTGTCATCTTGTCATTTAATCTTCCCTTCTAGTGTGTTTTCCATGCAACTCTGCACGTAAGCCTGGTGCTTTTTTCTTCATGACCATGTTTGACCCCTCGCTTTAGCATTGCCTTCTGACTCATTTATTATTCTCATCAGTCAAAATGACGTCCATTCCCCAACGCTGCCACAGCACCTAAAGCTAAGGTCATATGTTTGGGTTTTTTTTTTTTTTTTTTTTTTTGTTTCCTCCACAGTTCCAGTTTCAGGCTTCTAAATGTTTGTAATTTGCTTTGAACCCAGGTATTATATCATTCTCTTTATTTTGTAGTCCAAGAGCAAGTCCCTCTGACAGAACTGGAGTTGCGTACCAAGTGGGAGCAGGCACTTGGGCCCCAGTATGAAGTTATGGTAAGACAAAAATGGCTACGGGAAAAAATAAATTGATTAGCAAAGTCAGTTCAGTCAGAGTACTACTCTCAAATAAGTCACTTGGAAAGAAGGAAGAACTAAACTACCTTTATTTAGCTTTAAAAGTACAGTATCAAGAGTTTGCTCCAAGAGAAGTCCAGTTTTGCCAGTTGGGGGGTAATTCTATCAGGTTAATTGTTATAATGTAAACAAAGCCATTCAGAGTGGTCTAATGTGAAATAGTGTTTTATTTTTTTTAAAGATAAAAATACACCTTTGTTTTAAACTTACTATGGCGCTGTACAGGGTGCAAAAAAAGAATCCAATGTGTTTTAGATCTTGAAACAAAGTTTCGGCCGGTGTAGTCGTAGGCATTTAGTGTAAAATCGTTCTGTTAGGGTGCTTGTAGATGGGTTACATGTTTCAGACATCTGGTTCCTATCACCACCACTGTGAAAAATTCTGATGCTTTGTCTCCCTACTACAGAGCATTACACATCAAAGCACTCTGAATAACGAAGTTTACATACATGTGTTTTTATTAAGCATAAATTCAGGGGAAAAAACAGCAGATGTCCTGTCTTGGCTAGAAGAACTGTGATGACTAAGTATTGTAAGGATTAAAGATAAATGGTACTTAATTGTATTTTACATCTTTTAAAGAAATCTGCTGAGTTATGTGTTTGTTATAACCATCAATAAAAGTGTGACTGTGATGCCCCCCCCCCTCCTTTTTTCTAGGTGGTTGAGCTGGATCCTGTCATAGAGGATGATGCTGAGCTGCAGAAATATTCAAAGGTAGTGGAGAAGCAAAGTAGAAATATATTGTCATTTAGATCATATACTCACTATACAGTGAATCCGGACAACATTTCACTCTTTGTGGTATGAAAAAAAAGCATTTATTACACAGTGTTATTGCAGATTATGAAATTAATTTTTCTCTTTCCAGCTGTTGCCAATACACACCATGCGTTTGGGCGTGGAGCTTGATTCATTTGATGGACACCATTACATCTCCACTGTGGCCCCTGAAGGCCCTGTGGCCAAGCATGGTTTGCTTCGGCCGGAGGATGAACTTCTGGAGGTAAACATGTTAAAAGCAAACACACCAGTCTGAATCCTCGCTCATAAGCTTTAACACCTCCATTCTCGCTCCCATTGGCATTATGGTCAGGTGGTCCCACAGCTTGGCCAGACTTCAGATTGGTTTTTGGCCGGCGTTTGGTGCGGCCTCACTCTGTTCCCCTAATAAGGCTGACCTTTGCGTCCTGCCAGCCCCAGGTCTTCAGGAAGACGTACTGCTGCCGCCGCTGCTGGCGCATGGATGTTTTAGCGGGAGGGCCCCTGAGTCTGACCGAAGCCATCTGTATGGCAGTACGCTGTTCTAAACCCCCCCACTGCCTCTGCTTCCTGGCCCCTCTGCTGCCCTTCCACCCCCACCTGGTCTGGTGGCCATGGGCTGCTGTGCCTACAGCCTGTTGCTGTTGGCAGCAACCCTGATAGAGCATGGCCCGGGAGATGCTGCTGTGTTGCTGTCTTATTCAGTGCTTTGGCAGTGCAAATTTGTAAATGATGAGGGTTCAGAACACTAAGAGTCAGTGATTATTATATGTGGTAGTCAAGCAGATATGGGCTCATATTCACAGATTGGTGCACAAAGTTATTTCTAATATGAGTGAGGTGAAGGAGCTGCTGAAATAGGCGATGCATGTAAACTGGGAAGACCCAGAACTGTATGTGACTGACTGTTCTGGCACAAATTAAGCCATGCGCACTGGGTTGCTGCGTTGAGTTTGTCCTCAAAGGACTCTTTCATTTATATGCATGTTTGAAATGCCATTCTTCGGGTGCAAGTGCACTGCTACTGTTAACTCCTTATGGAGAATTCCTGAAGAGACACCACGAACACATGAGCCCACTGTTGTGCACTGATCCTAGCGTGAGCAGTGTGGGGAGGTAGAGTAGCCATGGCCTCCCCTGGTCTGACCAGATGGCACAATGCGTGTCCAACTTCCTGCTGACACCATAAAGTGCCAGTAAAGAGATCTGGTAAAAGGGAGAGGTGGTTTGGCAAGCAAATTACTGTGTGGATTTTCAGCTTATTACAGTTGCTTAATGTCCATAGAAGAATAGTGTCAAATTTGGGTGGATATAGTATTGTTTCATTAGCGTTAGTACTCAAATGAATGTGTTTTATACAATGGCAATCAATCATGCTTAAGTACTGATGTATACTAATAGCAGAAGTGCATGTGTATAAGTAAATAAGTCTTGGATCAAAACTCGATATACAAGGTAATGACGTGGAGAATTTTTAAAACATGTTCATTCAGAGCAGGAATAAGTCGATTGCAGCAGAGGTTTGGGTGGGCAATGTGACTATCACTATATCTATCAATTACATGGACACAGTCATTGCTAAAGATTACTGAAAAACGGCATCCTTCACAAAGAGAGGGCAGTTAGTCCTTTTATCAGCTATAATTCTGATAGTATTTTTAAAAGAAATATCTCCTTGCAAATTGAGCTGAAAATGTTTTGCAGTATTGTTGTTTTTAACATATCACCCACCCCTAAGGTGCACTATTGTGTGTTTGTGTGTAGGTGAATGGAGTGCAGTTGTATGGAAAGTCCAGACGAGAAGCAGTAGCTTTTCTGCGTGAAGTCCCCCCTCCCTTCACTCTGGTGTGCTGTAGACGCTTCACTGAAGAGGGTATGGAGTACCAACCTGAGGAGTGGTGCTCCAGCAGCCCTACAGCCAGCTTAAATGAACAGGTCTCACACACACACACACACACACACACACACACAAGGTATTTACATAATGCTCTGCAACATAAACTGCTATGAACTTGATGGGTGTAGATTTCTGACATGGACAGTGGAACTGAATGATCATGTGACTGCGTCTGTTTAATTAAAAATTTAGTGGCAAACAAATTCTTCAACATTCAAAATAGTTTGGCTTGTTACAGGAAAATGACCCAAAACATACTTTAAAAGCAAACATGGAGCTTTTGAGGGCCAAAATGTAACCTTGGCCAGTGGCGCACTCTTGGCCAACAAAGCCAAAACAACAGAAGTGCTTGAAAACTTCACTTTGTATTGCGCCCTTTAAAAGGACAAAAGGACAATTATTTCTGCAGAACTACACGGTACCTTTACTTACAGACCAAATAGGAATCTGAAGAAAATGACTTATTGTCTTTTGTTGCTGTCCCATCGGGCACAGGTGATCCAGCAGGAGGTTGCTGAGCCGAGAAAAGTTCCAGAACAAAGCTCTCCAGTGAGAGATGAGGAGAGACAGGGGAATACTGGGGAAGACGAAGAAGGCGATGATGAGGAAGACCTGGCTCTCTGGTCTCCAGAAGTGCAGGTGCTGGAGTTGGAGAAGGGAGAACAGGGCCTCGGCTTCAGCATACTGGATTACCAGGTGCGTACCTCGGTTTGTCTCTCTCGGTGTCTCTGATTCTCATCTTGCAGTCTGAACTCTAGGAACCAGAGCACATATATACACAGCAGCACTGCTCTCTCGAAGAGCATAGTCTGCCTGGAGAACACCATTAATATACAAAATGATAAATGGCGGCTAGGAGTGTTTGAATAAATCTGCACAAAATGCATTCTCCTTTAAAAAGACTTTACTTCTATAATGTTTTATCACGGTCAGAACAGCCTTCTTTTCATTTCAAATCTTCATTTTTCTTTTTGCTTTACTTTTATTTACATCAATTGATTATAATAACACTGTCAGTATTTCATGGCAAGCAAATCATCCAAAATGTTCTGGAAAGATAGTGAACAGTAGTATACAATAGTGTTGCATTAGCTTAGATTTATGCCATTTATGCTATGAATGCCTGTGGTTTGTGATGGGCACAATGCAAAGCCTCAAAATTAAAATGCAACAAAATGTACAAGAAGGAAATTGATGTATTTTATTTTAATTTCATCATTAACAATAATTGCTCTTAAACAATATTCCTTTTTGTTTTGGTCATTGTGTGCTCGACAACAATATCCTATTATTAAAGTTTCGTCCAGGGCTTCCATCCAAGTTTTGGTCCTATCGTTGGGAGATCATTCTTGGTGATGCCACAGCCATCCATAAGCACCAAATGGACAAAAGTAAGGGAACACCTGAGTATTACACCAAAAGAGAATTTAATAGCAGAACTTAATTGAAAGCAAATCTCTTGTTCACTCAAACAAAATGGCAACAATTATCTTTGACGGACGTCTGGTAGTGTTTTACCATCCAACTGGTTTCATTGTGAGAGGAGAGTGTCGATTACAGCAGTGTTTTTACACTTTTCTTCATTAAATAAGATGTGATTCAGATGGTCACTAAACAGTACCTCATAAAGCAGAATGAGGTATTTGTGTAGGAATTTACCAGTCACTGGCATGGAATGGTTGGCACTCATAGAAATTGCAGTGCTCTCATTTTATTTTCAAGAGCTGTATGTATCTAAGTATGTATGTGTGTTTGAATTAGGTACACGCTTTAGGCTCGTGAGTCTCAGAGAATGCAAATAAAGGATTTATTATTCCAGCTAGTAAAAACCAGTTATACTTGCTGCATTTTTGCAGAATTTGACATATCTGCAATTTTGTGTGTGCACATTAAATATATTTATATGTATATGTGACTTTTTGCAGACAAAGACCTGAAGCGGTTCAATTAATACTGTTTAACGATCCTGAACACAGGCCTGATCGCTGGAAACGTGTGGCGATGTCACAAGTCATTGAGCACGGAACAAAAAGAAACCATGATACATCTCTGGTGAGGCCCACTGCTGTCGGTTGGGCCGGCGCCAAAAATCAAAAACCATTGCTCTGCTCATTTACTGTGAAAAGCTGTTTTTTCTCTTCCATTCATTAGCTCGCAGAGCCCACAAAATGGCATGCAAGTGGCTGATCTGAAATCAGGCGGCGAGGGACCTTAGAATTCAAACCCCAGTCTATATCCCTGTGGGTTCTATAATAACTACAAGGAATTCCAATAGATTTCAGGCTGGGGTGACTGTGTCAGAAGAAGAGATGCTGCTTCAAAGCTGAAGCTTTCGCAGCTTTATCAGGGAGATAATAAATGATGACGGAGGTGACAGTGCAGCTCCTGAAATGAGCGAAATTGAAGGGAGATCACATTTTAATGGTGCGACATGCTTCTTCCCCTGTCAGGGGCCGCTCTGACTGATGGCGCTGCGGTTTCCACAGACAGAATTACATTGGTGCTTAATAGCAGTAACCTGAGCAGTGATCCCTTAAACTCTGCCTTTCCCCTCACCTCTGTGAGGAATGAAGAAATAAAGACGGAAGAACGCTGAGGGAGCGACAGGCATAGTGCATACGTGTGTGTGTGTGTGTGTGTGTGTGACTTGAGTGATCATTTTCTGAGGATCTTTTTTTTTTTTAGGAAAGATTGCAGCTTCAATGTTGGAGAGATGCGAAGTTTCCTTTTTGGTTATGGCTTTAATCATGTTTTACTAGAGTAAATTTGAAATAGACAAAACTACAAACACTGCTGCATATTGTAAGAGTCACAGTGTTTTGATTAACAGTGTTCTGAGTTGTTCACTCAGTTTAAAAATTACTGTTGCTATAATACACTTTGCTAGTTAATCTGTAGTGAGTGCATTCTCTTAGTAGCTTGCTATTAGAGACTGGAGCTAGTGGAAAATGGAGTCTGAGGTGTGAGATGTGCCCTACACGACAGTTTTTGTTTTAGCCCTGGACAGTCGGTATGACTACCTGCTGCAAACTGTGCTAAAATCGGCACAGAATCATTATTTTGTTTGTTTTTTTTTTTTTTTTTTAAACCGGCGGAATCAAGTAATCCAGAAATCATTTCCACTTTAAGGCAGATTTTTGTTGCACACATATTCTGTTAGTGGTCATTTTGTAGGTCAGAAAACTGCATTGATCCCAAAAGGAAATAGCTCATGCAACGACTGTACAGAGGCACAGAGAAAAGGACAATCTACAATATAAAATAAAGTCTCCAGAAAGTGCTCTGAAAATGCTCTGTACTAAATACAAATATGCTATATACACAAAAATGGTCATTAAGAAGACACTGAGTCATATTACATTCCTCTACTGTGCTCCTTATCTCATGTAGTTCTTGGGTTATCTCATGTGGTTCTTCTCATGTTGGGTTTTCAGTCGACTAGTAGAGTAATCGTGGTAATCTGTACAGAATTGATTGTTTAATGTTTTTATTTGATAAGCACAGTGGAGACCGATAGTAGAGATAAATGCAGTGTTGTGTATTGTGAAGACTGTACACCCATGAGCATTCATAAGTTTTTCTATATGTTTTTTTGTTCTTGTTGTTCTAGAAATCCTCATCAAAGAGAAGTGAATAGCGTTTGTGTTGCAGTTGATTTGACTCTTAGTGTGTCTTGGGCTTTGACGGAGGCCATATTGACCTGTGCGAACCGCCCTCAGTCATGAACTCGCTATCTGTCTGCTCAGCACCAGCTGAGCCCCTCTCACCTACTGCCGTCTTCCTGCTTATCTTCACCACCGTCTCCGCTGCTCTGCCCAGAGGCCCGAGGGCAAGCGGAGCAGCATGTGGGAATTCATTTAGGGTGTGTTTTTGTGTGAACGCATATCTACAGTATCTGTCTCCGGGGTTGAAGTATCAAGATGTCATTATACAGTAGGTAGGAGTATTAATAGACAGAGGAGGTTGCCTTAAAACGAAGTGGTGGAACAGCGAGATTGATCCTGTGCAGGAATCTTTTGGGTTTTTTTTCCTTTTGTTCCTCGTTCGTGCGGTCTGTCCTCTTTTCTTTCTTGTTTTGCTGTGGCCAGCAGGCAGGCAGGCAGGAATGGAGCTCTGTGGTCTGCTGTGAGGGGGAAATTGATTTTGCTTTAGTGTCTCCAGCAAAAGCTGGAGCTGATAAGGCTGAGTGGGCAAGAGCAGGACCTTCAGACATGCCTGCAGCTTTCTTGCCCCTTCCGTATATGCTCTGGTAGGGGTAGGCGATCATGATGTCATATAATCATCATCATAAGTTTTAAATACCCTGTGCTTGAATACTTATTTTGTGCTATCTTTTAAAAGCAGCAGTATGTACATTTCATAATTAGTACAAAAATACTTATTTAAAAATATTTTTACATGCAGTTTTACAATTAAAGTCTCAAATATGCACATAGTGTTATCTCATGGTTTTATACAAAAAACTGTACATTTACAGTTGCTGCTACCTAACCTGCAATGTCTGTGTTTCTCTCAGCTCGATTCAGTCATTAAATGAATGACTGAAGACGAACTTGGTTTCATGAATGCCGTTCCCCAGTCAAAACTACACCAAACAAATATATAGTGTTGGGTAAATGTTTACCGGATTAATATCTTTCAGTAACTTCTAGCCTGCTAATGGTGATGACTATGTTTACGGCATTTAGCTGACACTCTTATCCAGAGCGACGTACATCAGTGTTTAAGAATTCCACGACTTTTTCTTATCTGGAAAAACAGCTTAAATCTGAGTCAACTATTTAACCAAGATACTGCAGTCAGAGCATCTATACAACAACTGTCCAAATAATAATTAACCAACACCTAACCCAACAGTACATAAGCCCAGGAGAAGAACATAGATAACTAGATCAGAGCCTCTCCAAAATGGCAGGTCTTTTGGGTTGTAGTCAATATCTGCAGGGAAATGATTCATCAAATTGCTGAAGAGAATGCTGGCTTTCATAGTAAGGTGTTGGAAAGCAGTGTGTTGTTTCTATGCGTAGGGCTGGGTAGCCTATGCTCTCCACCAGCCAGAGTGCCCACAATGGTTCTGTGAGTGTCAGAACTGGATCATGGAGCAGTGGAAGATCTGCTCTGGCAGTGGCCTCTTTAGCATATCGAACCATTGTTCAGGAATAGTTTTATGAACTTGACAAATGATATAGATCTGATCAGACATATGTGTCAGACTAGCTCAATTCATTGTGGCTCCACCTCAAAACTTGCAGGACGCCTTTTGAGCCCATGCCTCATAACGTTTTTGGTGGCTTGAGGGGCACCTACATAATATTAGGCATGTGTTTTTATGGTGTGGATGATTGGTCTATACTGGTTTATACTAAAATACTGTCACAAAGCAAGTGTTTTTGTTTTAGTGGCATTCGGAATGACTTAAAGCGGCATAAATGATGTGCTTCCGTTCTGAAAAACTGTGTTTTTAAATGTTTTTAGTGCTGTAAATGTGTAGTACCATCATGGTTTTGAGAATGTCAAAGGTTTTGTCAGGCTTACAAGGGGCTTAGCTGTACTAGGTTTAGCCCTGTTACCGCAGTAGAGCATAACTGATCATGATTAACGCAGCATAAAAAGTTTGAATTGTTGTTTTGAATTTCATTTTCGAATGTGACACCGTGTCACAAATCAGAAAAGTGTAAGATCATAATGTGAAAAGGCTTTCAGATATCGCATGAATATAATGATATCTAATAAAAAGGTGTGTCACCGTATTGAACATGCACAGTGTGTAGATTAGCTCTAGTGTCACAGGGTCCTGCTGCGCTGTCACACTGTGATCCCATGCACTCTTTAATGTTTGTACAGCTGTTGTAGTGTTTTATCAGTCTGAGCGCCTTCACGGCTCACAGTAACGGTCACAGTGCCGTCTTTTCATACTCTTGAGTGCTAGCTAGAGGTTCTGCCATCCAAAGATTACAGGAAACCAAAGACCTGATACTCAGTAGGAGTGTTCTTAATGAAAACTGCTGTTGTTCGTTTATTTTTTCTTCTCATATATTCCATAAAGGTAGAACAACCAGCACATTATGGCTGTACATGTACAGTTTCATGCAAAGGTTTGGGCACCCCTGGTGATGCATAGAAGTGAAAATAAGCACATATCCTCTTCGGGGAACACTTCTAATTTATCGCCCTTTATTTACTGCATTTAACATTTGGCAACATACTTTGTTAAATTAAACATGTTTGTACATAATATATTTTTAAACCTGGCAAAACATGCCATATACAAATGTCTTTTCTGTAGATTTGTACATATTTGTCTGTTTACATAGAAAATCAGTCATTTTAGCAGCTTAAAACTATAATAAACACAGATATAATAAACAGTGATGAAGAGGTTGTTTCTGTTTGATCATTTTAATATAGTTTTTGCTACAGTGCCCACTATTAGGCTGAAATACACTTTCTGTCTTTTCCTCCTTTCACCTGTTTGCCTCCATCAGCTAGAGTTACCACAAAGTCTGGGGCTGCGCAAGCCAACCCCGTAACTGTAGCCAGATTGATGTGAGCCGACCGCGGCCCTGGCGGCCGGACACTTGGTATTTTTCACCAATAAATGACACCCGCAACTGCCAGAGTGCCAAAAAGAGACGAGAATGAAATCATTTGTGTCTTTTTTGTGTGGCTTGGACTTGGATCTCAGAATGAGCATGATGCCATGGGTTTCAGCAACATGTATATGAATGTGAGGGGCTCCTTTGGTGATGTGTGCTCATGCTGTGCCACTAATGGAGATTAATGAAGACCCCCTGAGCTAAACACCTGATCTGAAGGCTTGGGTCAAGATGGATTCGCCTTAAGTAGGATCGGATTTGCGCGAGCGTTTAAACTTTATTACGGTGTGTTTTTTCCTCTGACAACGAGGTCAGGCGTGAAGTCATGCTGTAATGCTGCTCTGAAAAGAAGAATGATTGAGGAGCTCTCCTGCAGTGGGTGGTTCTTGTAAGTCCACAGGGGGACTTAAAGGGTGACTGTAACCAGGCTTTATAATATTTTGTTTACAGGAACTGTCAGTCTAACCGAAAAAACCTTGTACAATAAAAAAAATAAAACCAATATAATTAAAGTGAAACAAGATCATTAAAATGCTGGGGCGGTGAAGCTCCTGGAAGACACGTTTGTTGCTTTTCTATATGAGAACAATTACATTTCCATAAAAACTACGTGAAAAGAGGTCAGAGTATTTCCCGCTGCCTGTGCTGGGGATACAAATTTATTTCCTCCACCGAATACGTGGCACAAATAATTCATTCTAGTCACTGCCTGCCAAGAAAAAGAAATCTGAAATCTAAGAGCATGCATTTTAGATTTTTCTCCTTTTTGGCAGTTAAAATAGCCTTACCTTCACATCAGTACACTATTAGTGTGAATGTTTTAAGAGCGAGGCATAAATCATCCCTTGTGATGTATTATTTATTTACTCTTTGTTTATTTATCCTGTGGCTTTGCAGCACCAGAAACTGACCAGGGGAAATTTTATTGCCATGACGGGAAAGCATTTGATTGAATGTAGCGTACATCCAAAACCTGACGCTGATGCCTCCAGACGGGGAGAACATCAAGGTCTTCTTCTGAAGCGTGGAGTTTTCATGTGCCTGGTGAAGGCTTTTCTGATGTGGAGGACCAGACTCCAGACTTTTTGTGGATCTGAGGTGCTGAAGGCTGAGGAAGTACTAAATTTGCTGCTGTTGTCAAATCAGCATTGTCTGTGAATGGCAGCTTAGATGAACCCGACCACCGCTGCCAGCTTTATTATAAACACAGAGTCTTTTCCCCTTTAGCTTGGAACACTACTGGTCTTGGATATGCTTTTCCTATAAATGCCATTTAGAAGGTATAAGTCCGGGCGGTGGTGTCAAACTCCAGTGGAGGGCCATAGACCAGCATGTTTTGGTGATTTCCCTGCTCAAACAACCGGTTCACCTTGCTAGTTAATTGCCAGGTCCACTGAATGTGTTTGAGGAGGAGAACCATCAAACCATGCTGGACACCGGCCCTCCAGGGCCAGAGTTTGACACCCCTGGTCTAAGTGCTAAAGTTGTCTGATTTAATTGTTTTAGCTGATTTCTTTCATTTACATGCATTTGTTTTGGCCCAGCAGAGGAACTTGATCATTTAAAAGCTTGATCATTTGATTCTGCAAATCATTTTGATTAACTTAAAAAATTGTGGTTAATCTGTTCTAATTGAAAATGGTTATTGTACTTAAATATGTAAATGCAGGAGTAGTGTATATATCTTAATTTATATATTTGTAAATTTGTATATATATGTATGTATGTATATTTGGAGAACATTTGGAGGCATATTTATGGTTTACACTATAAAAATAGGCATTGGGATCATTTTGGTGGGGGTTAATCTAGATTAATCTCAAGATTACAGTGAGATTCATCTAGATTTAAAAAAATTAACTATGCCCACCTCTAGTATGTGTGTGTGTGTGTGTGTGTGTGTGTGTGTGTGTGTA
>JBBPDH010000036.1:7756744-7766839 GCA_037974565.1 Clupeocharax schoutedeni | reverse complement strand
CTCTCTCTCTCTCACACACACACACACACACACACACACACACACACACACACACACACACACACACACATACACACTCACACTGAATGTCTTCTCTTTGAACCTGATGTCTGGTTAATTCTTGTCATTAAATATTTATTTTAAATATATTGGCCTATGTCACATCTTTAAATGGCTTTGTGTGTTTGTGTGCGTGCGTGTGCGTGCGCATACGTGTTTGTGTGTGTGTGTGTCAGTAATATGCTACTGCCGTTTTTTAGTTGGTGGTTAGCGTAAATGAATAAACTGACAACATTAATAAACCTTAAGTTGGTGCTGCAATCACAAAAACCCATCAGACTAGAACTCAAATGACCATAATCAGAAACATAATCAGAAACATAATCAGAAACATGAGGGCCGCCGTCTAAAATGCAGATTCTTTGCTCACTGGGCATGCTAATGTGCCAGAATCAATGTGTGTGGTACACGGGGAAGAAGCTTGCGAATGAGGCTATGAAGCTCCAATTATTTTGTTGTTTAGTGGCAAAACACGCTTCGCAGCATCGCTCCGTGACTGATTTGCTCAAACTATATAAATACTGATACCTAGACTCTTCACCAGTCACTGCATTCAGTACCTCTCTGAGCTGATGCAATAGAATTGACAGGTTGGGGGTTTCACAATTTTTTTGGAGAGAGACATCTTATTTATGTTGATTTCAATAATAGAGACATGTTTTGGACTTGTTTTGAATTGTAGTGCAAACAAGAGACAAGAGCAGTGTTTCTGAGCAGGCAATAATAGTTCAGTAGTGTTCAACATTGTATTGTTTGGTTGTATATAATTAACAATCATGGCTGAATTAATTTTACATTGCCAGTTAGTTATTGTTGAGCAACAGAGAGACCTGCAATACCTAACTTCATTGCAGCTTTTGAAACTGCAGCAGTGTGAGCAGGAAAAACACGGTGAAGCCAACCCACACACACAGAGGCGGACAAAGTAACTTCATTACTTAAGTGAAAGCACAGATCCCACTAGCCAAATGTTACTCCAATACAGGTTAAAGTCAACTTTCACTTAAGTAAAAGTACCGAAGTACTTGCTTCCAAAATGACTTAAATATTAAAAGTACATATTTCAATGCACTGTTGATTTATTGCCACGACACGTACAATACCTAATGCATCTAACTTGCTTGTAGAAGATGTAGCATAAGCTAGAATGTTACAGAATGAAACACATCTTGAATTAATAAATTATTAATTGTGCTCTACACAACTACACAAAAGATGTGTGTATATGTAACATATATTTGAATGAAGTTGACAACTGATCTGCTGTAATTGCAGCTGGAATGGAAAAAAATAACACATTGAGCCAACATTACATTAGAGGTCCATAACAGTGGCTTTAAAACAGCAATACCACTTTAAGCAGACAAAAATGCAAAGCGGCTGACTTTGATATCAAAACAAACATTTTTTGGTACACTCCATCTCACATCTCTCTACCAATAACAGTACGGGCAAATCTTGTAAAAACTTGTAAAAGTCCTTTTTTATCTTGAGCAGAATCTGGTTCTAACTGCTGCCCATCTGGTGTTACAGCATACAGACATGACCTAACGCTTCTGGGGGTTTCTGATAGGCAGACCTCTGCAAGTAAGAGAGCCTTGACAGAAATGTAGTTAAGTGAAAGTTATGTTTCCAAAAAAAGTTAGTGAAGTTAGTGATATGATATTATATGTACAGTGTGTGTGTGTGTGTGTGTGTGGTACAGATACTCAAAAGCTGTACATAAGTATAGTACTCAAGTAAATGTACTTCATTACTGCCCACCTCTGCCCACACACCACTGGCAATAAAATCACACCATGCTATTTCGGTAGACTTTTCGGTAGAGTTTTCGAGAACAGGCAGGCAGCAAGTTTGATTGGACTGCATGTTGAACTTTGCATTTCTTCTTCCAATTCAAACTCCAAGTGACCGGAAGTGCTGAGTAAATTCAACAGTTTCACTCACTGTTAACACTTGGACATGAGTGACCTGAATCTGCCTCAGGAAAGCATGTCATTCGGGTGTTTTATCATCATAGACACAGCTGAGATAGCTATGATCAGCTTTACCATGTTGTCTGTTGTTAAAATGATTGACTGGTAGCTTTGACCTTTTCATCGCTGCCAGTGTGCTGGAAGGGGGACCATATATTCACACTAGCTGGCTAATGTCATCCCCAGATTGTCTCTTGGTGCATAAAGATGTGTACACTATCCAGCTTCTGGAAAGAAATAAAATGGGAACAAAATATTGGTTATATGTATTTTAGGGCAATCATTTGGGAAAGAGCAAATCACTTAACAGTTGCTACACTAAACTGCATTTACAATTGCCTAGTCTCATAGAAAATTGGTTGCCTGTCCATCAGAAGTTTGAAGAGAAGGTGAATTTCTTGCAATTTCTTTGGTCTGTTGCCTAACTGACTTGCTCCTCACCATTTACTTTAACACTTGAACTTTACAACTTTTTTCTGAGCTGTCTGTTTGCTCTACTAGATTATTAGTAGCCAAAAACATAACCCAGGCAATCCATAAGCAATTTAGCTTGACCTTGTTTTATCCGGACTAAGCAGACTTGCAGGCTGAACTCCGAACTTCTATAAAATACACCGGCTTTTGTGTGTGTAATAAAGTTCCCCCAAAGGCATTGTGCTGCTTCTGCATTAATGAATTGTGGATTTTAAGGGCCCTGAAGGCACCACTGTATAAGACCCCAGGAAATGGTGAAGAAAAAGTTCCTCCTTTTTTCTGCCACTTTTTTACTCAGGGATCAATAAAGTATCCATCTATCTATCAGGAGGTCCACAAGAACACAGTAAATCATGTCTTGACACATGTCTTTGTGTTTCTCTTATTGGTTTGATAACAAATGTGCTCCTCCTTCCTGAAAATCATCAGTGCAGCTTGGAAATCAATACAGCTTAACTGAATGCGATAAGTGAGTAGAAAATGAGCTCACATCCGAAGAAATGGTGCCATATCCTGGGGGATCATGTCCCTGACAGTCCTCTAGAGTGGCCACATTTTTGATTAAAACAGCTTTATCTTCGTTAATTTGAAAAAGCAATAATTGTCCTAATTGCTCCTCCAGCCATTAGTATCCCACTCAGCTCCTGGGGTTGTGAGATTATTCAGCACAATCAAAATGGGGCTCCTCATTAGTCACTGTAAATTTAATTAACATTTCATCGCTCTTCCACAGAGCATCTCATCCCTTTTGGGCCACAGAAAAATATTAAGTGGGTTCGGTAACAGCCAGCGGTTTCAGAAGAGGAATGTCCAGTTAAATGTAGCCGTATTCTTTGACTCTAGAAAGAAGCTTGCAAGCATATATCAGTTGGGACTCTGCACTCTTCAGCTGGGAGTGCTACTGCATTAGGTTGCTAGGCATAAAATTCCTAACACCTTCGGCTGATGCATCATTCATTAGCTATTAATCAGGCATAAGTGGGCTTCTCTCTTTTTTTTACTTGTAGCAGGTACTCTTCTCTCTAAGGAGGGGACTACTCCTTCTGCTGTGTTACTTCATCTGCAGCTCCTTAGCCAGCAGTGCTAATAGCTGATTAATGCGAACAGATCAGTCAGAGGCTTCTAGTGCCAGGCTCTGAAGTTGCAGCTCTATACAGGAGCAATTAGCCTTGATTAAACACTGCCATCGTCTGATAAATATACAATTAGTGGTCTGTTTTTGTTTCGGCACAATGGTGACATGTGGGCCTTCAAAAACACTTGTGCGTGAGCGTGACTAGCATGAACAAGTAGCCTGTGGGCCGCACGAAGACTGAGCTGGACTTCGGTTCCAGGGAGATTGAGAGAGAGCTGAAAAGATGAGTATATGGATAGAATGATTGTTGGATGGATGGGTAGATGGATGGGTAGATAGATGGATGGATGGGTAGATGGAAGGATGGGACTGATGGATGGAGGGAAGGTTTGATAGATGGTGAATAAATGGTTTGGTGGATGGATTGATGCATGTATGTATGGATGAATAGGTAGAGGAATCGATGGATGGATAGAGAAGATGTACATGTGGATGCCTTAATAGATGGAGGATATGTAGATGGATTGATGGGTGTTGGGTGGATATGTGGATAGAAGCATATATGTGTGGTTGAATAAATAGATACATAGACAAATTGATTGATAGATATATATGTAGATAAAGGGATGGATGGATTGTTAGACATGGATACATGGAAAAATAGGTTGTGGAATGAATGCATATGTAGATTGATAAATGTAGCATGACTGATGGATAAATGTAGCGTGGATGCGTAGATGGGTAGCCAGCTGGATAAATGTGTATATTCTCTGTTCCAGAGAAATTAACTAACAAGTGGGTGAGTGAATAGGCAAGTGGATGGATGGATGGATGGAGGGATGGATGGAGGGACAGATGGGATTATACTGGATATCTTTGTGCCTTCCAGTCTGACATCTTCTGTCTATACATTTTGTGGAGGCCCTGCTTAATGAATCAGTGGAAAGGTGCTGTCTTTCAGCCCGCGGTTGATTTTATTTGTTCGTTTGCGCCTCATTTGTTCATAGCATGTCTGTCTGTCACTCCAAGGCAGGCTGGTCTGTAGTCAAGCTTGATTTTCCTGTGAGAGAGAGCACTGTATGCTCTAAGTGCCACTCAGTGGTCCTGCAGGACTAATAATCCAGATAAGATAACTCACTCTCACGGTCTCACTCTCTCTCTTTCTCACTTTCTCTCTGTCTCTCTCTTTTATAGGAGAATTTTGAATGAGTGAACTTTTTAAAATTCTCTTTTATGTGCTGCCTTTGCTTTTCCACAGTTCAAACTTTTCAGAAGTCTTATCTATTTTTCACTTGGTTTTCAATATTTTGCTTCATAGATCACTTGCACCTTTTTTAATAAACTTCTCTTAATGGTTAATTGTTTTTTTTTTAAACCATACAGCCCTGGCATAGTGCTCAAATTTGTACAACCTTGCTTTGACACTGCACTCTTATATTGCACATTTATTCAAAGGCTTTTTAGCTCATACAATATTTACATTCGACATTCTCTTTAGTATGCTATATGTTAGTACACGCTGTTATTATAAATGGCCGATATTTCCGACAGTTGTGTCTATGTTTGAGAATATGGGAAGGAGTTGGTTTTCTAAGTGCTCTGTGTGTTCTCGCCTTCTCTCTGCTTCTTTGTTCTTTGCTTGTCTCTGGAGTTTGCTGCAGTGTTCTCTCTCTCGATAATAAAGTCTTTTTTTTTGTGTACACGCCTGTGTTTTGTAGAAAGCGGGACAGCGGAGCATACCCCCTCCAATGCGCCTCCCTCCACCATACAGACCTCCCAGTGTAATGCAGGAGGAGGAGGAGGAGGAGGAGGAGGACCCTGAGCAGGCCACAGGTCAGTGCTTTTTGCGTTTCTTTTTGTCCGTTTTTATTTACCACCAACAAAATCTGCATCCATGTCCTTTATAGACTTATTCTATTCAGAAATGCAACTGTGTCCATCAAATGTCCTGGCCTGTTACAGAAAAGGGTTTTGCTTCCTTGCCTTGGTTCTGTTATCGTTTTCTTTTCTTTGTTGTAATTGTACTTTTTAAATAAATGCACATGCATGTTGGAGTGATGAGACATAATTATCACCTATAAATTTCATAAACCGTTACATTATGACTTCGATTATGAGGATCTTCAGGTGTCTCAGTATTGCATTTTGGCCATAACTCCTATTCCTACATGTCTGTCCATTTCTAAGTCATCCTCTCTTGCCCTGTGAGCTAGAGGGCCCAGTGATCTTAAAAGGACTGGTCTCTGCCATAGCCGCTCCACTGGGTTTGCTCTAGGCTGCTGGTCCTGAGTCTGTGCTTTGATGCTTGTCCAGCAACCTTCTCGAGTGTGATGCTCACGCTGACTCTGTTCGGCTGGTGAGACCACTCCATTTTCAGCAGCATGTTAGCCCTGAGGACTGCATTTAAAACTACATCATATCTCTCACCTCTTCGAATGAGAGACTCTTAACATCAGTCTTCAGGGCTCTCCTGTCTTTGGGGTTTTTCCTCTCCAGTATAGTTGAAAACTCATCTGGATCAGAGCAAGACGGACACTAATGATCTTGGGTGTGCTGGGAGGTGGGCAAGAATAAAAAAAGGTGGACACACTATTGGACAGTGAGGACTTTATAACTGTTCAGCAGCATCATGCTAGGTTTCGAGCAACATAATATAACTTCTGTGGCACAACAGTGCTCAAACAGAACTAAACAGCCCTGTCTTAACGCATCTTATTGCTAAGCAACTATGATGCATAGACATATCATGCTCCTGTGTGGCACATGCATATAAGGTCCCACAACCAAGATCATGTGTATGAACAAGCACCACCTGAAACAAACAGTAAGACTGCCACCCAGTTACTCATCCCAGTTACTGGCTCCCGTTTTACATATCCACTAGTTGGAACCAATAGATATAAACACTCCACTGAACTGAACTCCGTTAGGAAACCGAGATCATTTTTATAGCTCTCCTGTTCTTTTTTTTTTATTGTGACTATATATGTATTTATTTATTTATTTCATTTTATTCTATTTGTCAATCTATTTTACTATTTATCTATTCTAAACTTGTCATGAAATGTTTGTGGAGATGTGTGTGTATTTGTGTGTGTCACGGGAGGGGTGGCTAAACCCCAACCCGGAGCTACCTCGGGGCAAGGACCAACCAGACAGGCTACGATCCATGCTACAACTTCTTTATTAACTGGCTGTGTCTAACTCCTTGTAGAAATTCTGACCCTGCAATTTGACATTTTCATTCTTTGTAAAATGTGTGTGTGTGTGTGTGTGTGTGTGTGTCCTGATGTGGTATTGTGGCTGTTTGCATGTGTGTGTGTGTGCCTGTATGGGCAGTAATGTGGAATGCTGTTGTATGGAGCCACATACCTGCTGAATGTTGGTGTGTGTGTGTGTGTGTGTGCGTGTGTGCGTGTGTGTGTGTGTGTGTGTGTGAGAGCATCAAAACTAAACTGGCTTTTCACTCGGTGTCTTATCAGTCAACCTTCACTACTCACAGTGGCCCACAGCTGACTGATCAGAGACACTACAGAGGTGACAGTCAATAGCTCAGCTGAGCTGCAGGTTCACGGCCTCATACTGCTACTCTGGGGCTTTTGCTCTCACCAGGGCTCAAGGGTAAGCGCCACGGCAGAAGTTTCCAAGAGAGCAAGTGCTGCACTGAACGGTCAGCAGTTTGCTTAATCCGTCCATGTAAAGGCGCTTGGATTAAGATAAGAGTAATATGCTGTGCGTGTGTGTATTGAATAAGTCAAATTTGACTTTTATAAAACTTGTCACAACTGGATTACAAGGGAATTGGATTTGTAGCACCTGCAGGAGTTCTGTAGTAAAGGGTTTGCTGACTGCATGTTCCGTTTTCTGAGTGATCTGTGATCATTAAAGGAACAGATAAGCTCATATTGCTTTCTTACATGCGTGTGTATGCTCGGGTGATTCTGTTGTCTTTTAAAAAATGAATTCACCTAAATCTCCACACAGCACATTTGCCACACAGGGCACAGTGCTGGCCTGGCGTTTAGCTTGAAATTTACGCACACTTTGAAATGACTGAATGCCACCATCTGTCCCCGTCGGTGGTGAAAGCAGCAGTTCAGAGGAACGGAGCAGTAGAGCAAAGGCCAACCATTGTTTGCGGATGCTGGGTGAGGGACCTTGAAAAAGCATAATTTATCTTTGACTATGACATCAATCAAACCAATTAATTCTAGAGGTGCTGCAGTGTGACATTGTAGAGTACTGCTGAGACATAACTGATGTTAGATCAGGCTTTAAACAGCTGCACTAAAACATCTCCAGGTCTCAGAACGTGTGCTGATCCTGTAAATTGCAGGGTGGATCCTTCATACTCATCAGACTGAGCCAAGTTAACAACTTGAGCTCTTTGTGATGTTCCTCAAGCCATTCCGGGACAATTTTTGCACTGTAGCAGAGTGCAAGAAATATGCCACTGCCACAAAAATATAAGTGTTAGGGGAATCATTCAAATTAACTTGGTGCCTAATACATCCCACCTCTTAACAGGTGCCCTTGTAAAGAGATAATCATTTATCCTTAATAATTATTCACCCTATTCAGCTGTCAGAGGTATTGATGCTAAGGCAGATCACTGTGTACATGCATTTATATATACAGTAATCCCCTGCTTTTTGTTGGGGTTACATTCCAAGAGTGCCCACGTATAATGAAAAACCATGTTGTTGTGATATGGTAAAAAAAAAAAAAAAAAACCTAAATATCCCCCAATATCCACCAATGTAAATACCGAGTTCACACCTGTATAGACTGTATTGTAATTCATGTACACACGTTTTCTTTGGCATAAGCAGGTAAACACAGTAATAAATGTATTTAATTTACAGTAATGAAAATCCAGGGCCTTAAGAACAAAAACGCAAGAAAACACTAGATGCTCCACTGTGTCAAAGGGCAGCAGCCAATCAGCTACAATGAAAAATAAATAGCTTTCTCGGATTGGCTACTTGGAAACCTCCATCCTCTGAGTACAGTGGCATTTCACCATCACAAGATGTGCTTTCTTTGTGTTTCTGTCCACAGGACAGAAACCTTTTATTGTTATTTTTTTTATATGTACACGTTGCTAAGTTTACATTTAAATTTGTCAAAATTAGTGAATTATTTTTCTTAATAATTTAGGAATTTAATATATGAAAATGTATATATTGCCGCAGAGAAAGCTGTGAGGTCCGGGCCTAACCCTAACCCTTGTCCTTGTGGCGTGGCAGACAAGGCTCGGGTGTCACAAAAGCAAAACATTTAAAAATGTAGCGTATATCTGCAGTTAGTGCTGAGTTAGTGCGGGGGTTTTGGTGAACAATTATTAGTTCGGTTCTCTGAAAAATATCTGTGTTGGACTGAAACCGCAACTTCTAATCAGCGTTAAAGTGGGGGTTTACTGCATGTGTATATATGTTTCTCCAGTCTCTGTGATGTTTCTCTGCCCTTCACTTCAGTGTCTCTTACTGTATGTACACCAGCGGTCTTCAAACCAATACATCAGAGGAAACCAGGGGATATTTTGGGGTGAAAATGTTTGTTTTGCCCCTTTTTATTCTCGCTCTGTCTCTTTTTCTCTGTAACATTCTCACAGTGTCTCTCCGTTTGTTGCAGCATTTGAGACTAGTGGCACTCCAGTGTGATTATGTTTAAATGGTCAGGGGGAATTGCTGATGCAAGACTGCTATTATTCACCTCACTGCTTTTGTTACTCCTGCCTCATATCTTTTCACCTTTCACTGCGTGTGTATGTGTGAATGTGGTGGGTGCAGCTCATGTACCTCTTGGATGCCTGTTACTGTGTGTAAGGGTTACGTGTTGATCATTTGTTTGGTTTGTAGTCGTGCCTGTCTGTATATGTATGCGTGTTTGTGTGTGTGTCCTGTTCAGCTGTATTACTCGAAGGGCGTTTCAAGAATGTGAATCAGAGGCTGACTGCTCTGGACCGAAATGGGCTTTAGCCAAAAAGCAGCTAACTACACTCCAATCACTGTCGCAGCTCTGCCCTCCCTCACAACCTGTCACATTCATTTCCTTCTGCTTCTGGCGGAGGAACAACACAAAACGATTGCAGGTCCATTTGGCTCTGTTCTCTTTAGTTAGGATTTATTACTGTCACTATGTCTTTTAATAGCACTCCCATAAAGTTTGTCCAGATGGTGGGATTTGACTAGGGCAGTCCCCTCCAGCTGTTTATTCGGCCTGGTACTGGACCAGACCACCAGTCATGTTTCTCCTGAAAACTGTGTTATGGGATTCACCTCATGTCCTAGGAGTCTGTTATTAATGTATTGCAATATTTTTTTTTTTTTAGCAATTTGATTACTTGTTTATATCTACAAAACATTTATAGTTGAAAACATTTTTGATAATGTTAATTTAGGAGTCGATTCGTTGCATCAAATTTATCGATTTTATTCTTTTCATACACTACCGGTCAAAAGTTTTAGAACACCCCAATCAAACAGTTCAGGTCCAATGAATAGCATG
>JBBPDH010000036.1:7663673-7679813 GCA_037974565.1 Clupeocharax schoutedeni | reverse complement strand
CTTGGCATCCATCCGTCTATCTATATATCTATCTATTTATCTATCTGTCTATCTATTATATATCTATCCATCTGTCTATCTCTCGACACAATGTCTTGACATGTCTGTAAAAGTGGAAACACTCTTGAAGATAAAGATTAGGAGTGAGAGAAGTACAGACAGACAGGGCAAAGGAAAAGACAGAAATAAAGATAAATATAAATATGCATTAAAACAGCTCTATAGGCCTATGTATAAATAAACCTCTATATATCTGGAGTGAGTGAGAGGTAGACAGCCTGCTACTTTTAACAGCGTAACTCTATGGTTGGCACAGTCTTGTTGTAAGGTGTGTTTGTTGCAAGACAAAAATAAATAATTGTTACATTTTTTATATATTCATCCTTTGGTTCTGACGTCACTGCGTCTCGCGCGAAGTTTTGCTCTCTGCCCCGGATGGAGAAGGGGGAGTGATGGCGGAGAGAGCAGCTCCGTCTCCCAGATAAACAAACCCCAAACTCCATACCTCGGCCCTCAATCCGACCCAGGAGCACGGCCAGACCCGCCGGACCGCCGAGCATGACTCCTCGCCATTAGAGTCTGTTCGTGTAAGCAGCACCATGTCGATGGAAGACCCGTTTTTCGTGGTGAAGGGGTAAGTGGCTCCTCTCAGAGTCGGAACAATGGAAAGGGTTCAGGTATCTTCTGTCCTCTGTTTTTCAGACCAAGCACGGATTAAACACACTGTAACTTCTACTAAAACATGCCTGTGGTCTTATTTTTCTTCTTAACTAGTGTACTGCATGTTTGATTCCTTTGTTCTTACACGACATGCTGCGTTTAGTCTGTTAGCTTTTCAGCTACATGAGCTTGTTTACTAAACTATGGGCTGCACGATCTACAAAAAATATCAGTATTGCGATTTTACAGCTACATATTGCGATTGTGATGCCGTTCAGAACATTAAAGGGTCAACATCGTCACTTTTCTGGAGAAAAAAGGCTAAAGTTTGATTAAACGTTTACATTTGCCCCCGCCCATATTAATAAAGTTAATATATGCTACAGAACAGCCTGTTTTTCAAGTCATAGTTTTTGTTTCACCATAAAACCGACATGTCTAAACGGAGAATAAGCTATAAAACAAGGAATTTTCAAATCATATTTTTTTGTCACATTTAAATCACATTTAAATGTTTCTCCTTATTCTGGCTACAGCAGTTTAGCCACACCCATTCATGCACCAAATGACCACCACTTTTAATGGTTAAAGATTAAAATAATTACACTTTATCAGGATAATCTTTAGCAGATGATATATTGTGCCGTCTTAATTTTGGTCTTTTTATGGCTTTCATGTCATACTAAACTGTCCCACATCTCCACCAGATTACTTGCAAATTGCTGTGCTGCATTTACTTACAAGTTACTTTTCTTAGCTTGTCTGAACACCTTCTGAAATATTGGCTAGTAATTTGTTGAAACTGTTCTGTCAGTATAATTTTATTCATGAAAAAGGTCTGATCACATTAGCAGATTTTTGTGTTTAGGAGTAATTATGCACTAAAACCTTTTCTAATTAGTAAGTTTTTTATATTAAATTGCTGTACACATTTTTTGGCAAATGTAAAGAGTCTGAAGTAATGTTATGAATAAATGGATATATCACTAGATTTAGGTCAGACTATGCAAAAGCTGAAAATTGCACAGGTGTTTTGCAATGTCATAAGAAGCTTTAATAAGACTTTTATAAAAAGTAAGGTGCTTTCAAATGGTCATATTGATGAGTAATAATGCTTCACTGTGCTTAGAGAAGTCCAGAAGGCTGTCAACACAGCACAAGGTCTGCATCAAAGATGGAGTGAGTTACTACAGGATCCCGGTGGTGCCACAAAGGAGGAAATTGACTGGACCACCAATGAGTTGAGGAACAGCTTGAGGTCCATTGAATGGGACCTGGAGGACTTGGATGAGACTATTAATATCCTTTCAATACTCTTATCAGAGCGATGCAATTTGTGGCTATGAAGGTTTATACTGCGATTTGATACAATGCCTTAACAGTATTTTCAAGTATTGTGGAGGCAAATCCAAGGAAGTTCAATCTTGATGTGGTAGAGCTGACCAAGCGGAAGGCTTTTATCACCAGCACACGGCAGAATGTAAAGGCAAGTTAACTTCAATGTGCTGTCTCCACTGCTGGTTACCTGTATGTATAATGTGTTTGAACCAGTGTCTCTGTGCACCATATATCATATTAATAACCATTTCATTTTGTAGGAGATGAAGGACCACATGGCCAGTCCAATGGCTGTATCCATATCTGACAAAAAAAGCAGACAGGTCTGTATTTCCAGTTAGTCTTTCTAGTCTTAATTCCACCTCAACTGATTCCACCTGCAACTGTGCTACACGGCAGTCCTCCAGAAATGGAACCTCCCCTAGTGGTTCAAGCTGGTTACCGTAAACATATTAACTGTATCCCAATGAGGCTGTATCATAAGCCTTTAACATGATTTTTTGTGTTTAATGACTGTTTATACATATCAAGTTATACAGGTGATAAAATATATAATATATGCCTGGTTTCTGTTTTAGACTCTGATGGGAGATGGAGGGTCTCACGGGCCAATCTGGCAGCCAGGAGGAGACAGGTACGTCCGCCTGGACCGAGAATTGCAAACAGCCAACTCCCAGTTTATAGAGGAGCAACAGACACAGCAACAGGTAATGCAGTCCTCAGTGCAAAAATGATTGTTCTTGTTCTCTGGTACTTTACCCCATACACGAAGACACATAAATACCGTCATATCCTACAGTGTATATCCAGTATTAGCACCCATCTACATTAAGTGTGGGAGAAAAATAAACCGATTAAGGTATTTAATATTTAATTGCTGTGTGCCTACAGATAACTTCACAACTATTAGAGGTATAATATTGCTATTAATGAGGGTTTATGTGTGGGTGTGTTGTGTGGCAGCTCATGGCGGAGCAGCAGGATGAGCATTTGGAGCTGGTGTCAGGGACCATTGGTGTGTTGAAGAACATGTCTCAGAGGATTGGACAGGAGCTGGATGAACAAGCGGTGTAAGCCATCATGATTTGTACACAACATAAAAAGATAGCTTGTGTTTTCAAACAAAGTGGAGATATTACATTTGTTCCAACAGCAACATTAAACATTATTTTTAGGCCAGTAATATGTCCAGTACAGGTATGTAAATGACCTCCAAACAGCATATTTCCAATTACACAGCCCTGCTGTTTACTGTGACTGAAGAAACACTTTGTACCCAGGAGGATGATAGAAGATAGGGGATCTGCTGTTATTCTGTATGTTCTGCCATTTTCATGTTTGCAGAACATCTTTTACTGGCCTCATGCATAATAACCAAAATTGTTGATGGTTTACAGAATGCTTGATGATTTCTCCCATGAGATGGACAACACTCAGTCCAGACTGGATAATGTCATGAAGAAGTTGGCTAAAGTTTCCCACATGACTAGTGGTGAGTAGAAAACCCTCTTGGCCTCTTTGCCTCATCTTCCTGCTGTGATTAAGAGGGAGTCAATAAAGGGCCCTTATCAAACATCTTGTATTTTATTTTGTGATTGTTTTTTTGTTTTTTTTGCACCATTCATTTTTACTTGTTCAATCATAAACTCTTAGTATTAAAAAGTCAAATTCTCTGACTTTGCCTTTTAGACTGACCTGTATTGTTCCTCACTCAGCCATCATGTATTAATCTATACATCTTTCTGTCTATATATCTGGATATTTAATTTGTGAGGTCAGTTTAGTTTTGTGTGATATGGGCCATTTAAGCTGAAAGCATCAGCCTTTGATTTACTAAGCTGACAGCGATGCCTCAGTGGGTTGAGAGAAGTTTGAGAACGAATTCAGCCACGAATTCACTTCCTGTTCAGAACCACCCCGTGTTTCCTGGAGTTGAGGGGTTACACACTGGAGCGGAAGGAAAGTGAGGGCTTGCTTATGATGGCACTCCTTATATGGCATCTGCTGATAAGCACAGGAAGTTTGACCTTGGGGACTCTCAAAGGAAGCTCTTGGTTAAGAAGCCAAAAGTAAAATGGCACAATTTTTTTTACCATTTTATGGTTCATAGGAGCAGTTAGACAGTGTCAGAAAAGGACACAGGGAGGGAGTATTAATGTATTATTGTCTGTTTACAGAATCTAAACATTGGTATTATGTAGTAAATAGTAGAAAATAGTAGAAAATTAAACTAATTTTAAGTTTGTCATAAGCAGAGATCACACCATTAAAATAATGAAATTCTTGGACTCTGGGTCCCCTCAGGTTTGTGCAGTAAAACACATGTAGCAAAATAGTAAAACTACTTGCAGTTTCTAGAATTATTTGCAAAATTTAGGTGGAGAAGATCCCGTCCTGAATATCTTTCAGTGGCTATACATGCGGTATTTTGTCTGATTTTTGATATTTTTACCTCCACAGACCGGCGGCAGTGGTGTGCTATTGGCATTTTGTTGGCCATCCTGTTTGTTGTGATCATCCTGTTCATTGTTCTGTGAACAGGACTCCCAGTCCCCAACCACTCCAGCTTTCCTCACCTGCACGGAAGGATTGACTAAAACAAGGTGCTTTGGGGAAAGGAAACCACCACCTTCTCCAATCCTTATTCCGTCTCACTGTCAGCTGCTGCGTGTTCTGCTTTGTTTGAACGTTTTTTAAGCAACTCCCAAAATGCCACTGGCGTGGTACTTTTGCTTGTGTAACTGTAAATATCTATCGTTTTTTTTGTTTTATTGGTTTTTTTGGCAGAGCCTAAGCTATAGAGGCTTGTATTAAGTGTGGTCTGCATCACTTACGTTTTTCTGTAAGTGTGTTAGTACAGCATGAAAGGATGTCACTCTTGGTGTCTTAGTGCTGTGTCTTAATCCGGAGTGCAGCTTGTTTGTATTACTTTCAGCTCCATGTTATTAATACTAGACAGCAATCATTGAAGTAATAATGGTTTATTTTTTCACAAATATGTTCTAGGAATAATGTTTCATCATTCGCGTCGTGTCCTGTTTACTTGTTCACTATGATGGCAGTATGTCGCAATGCTTATTTTTTTTTTTTTTTTTTTTTTTGCTTATTCTCAAGAACCAATACTAACAAATGAAGTTTTAATTGTTACTAATCACTGGAGTTCCATGATTTGGAACCAGACGAATTGGCTAAGCGGGTATTTGACCAATAGCACTAATATTAGGTAAACCACTTTGTAGTAATATTGCTTTTTTTTCCTCTTCTGAATTTATGATGTTCTTGATAACCTGCTAGGTAGGAACATTTTTGACAGACACTAGTGATATAACTGCTTCTCTGACTGAACTAAACAGAATCAGTTGTATATTTTTGCAGTAAATCAAAGTATGGACTCCTCCTTTTGTGGTTCGAGCTAAATAAGCTTGATTATCCCTGATTGAATACTGTTTACTGATATATTTTGAGCATGTGAGCATGTTACTTGTAATTCATATGGAGTTTCGAGCAGGTGGTGGATCTTCTGCCATGCAACAAAAGCTAAATTAGTTGTTCCACAAACTTAATTGCAGTGAAAATTGCAGGCAGTGCACACCCACAGTGCATTTTCTGCTCGCCGGCTGTCATATGACGACTGTGTTGGGATTATGGTTGGAGATTTCATTTCTCGTTTGAAGCCTCTTGCTTTGAGCAGTTTCCCTGTCCATGCTGTTGGGCTGCTTTAGAACCACTTAAGAAGTATTATCACATTATTGGGTTGTTTTTTGTTGTTTTGTTTTTGCCCTCCAGTACATGCAGTCGATTTACTTTTCTGGGCGTTTTGCAAGATGTCTTCCATTATTCAGTTAAAGTGTGATTGCATCAGCAACAAACCTCTTCACCCAGTTTCCTGGTCATATTCATGGCTGTATGATCTCAAGTGCAATTCATTGATTTAGTACAAAAATGCAGATCTTAAAGGGGACATATTATGCAAAATGTTACAATGTAAAATGTTACAATAGGTTTTTTTGCTACAAAATATGTTCATGAAGTTCTTTGCATAAAATCTCACTCTAATAGAGATTCACCAGCTTTATACTTCAGATTCAGTCCCTTTCCAAATGAGCCATTTGGATTGCTTCCTTATTGTGACATCACACTAAGGAAATTAGCATAGAACCACCCTTCATCTGTCGAACCCCCACCCACCAGATTAGTAGAAGATCCGTCATTTTTGTCTGTTGGTTTTATGCGCATACATTAGATGCCGAGCGCTAAGGCTACAGGCAGAGGTAAATCACACAGAGTGTTGTGTTCAGCTTGCTCTGAGTCCGACTCGGGGTTGAACATATAGGGCTGGATGCCAGCAACAGCTTATCTGCATAAAGGGACAGAGCCCTTAAACAGCTCATTTTGAAATGTGTTGTATAGCCCATAGACTTATTATAACTAAAGTGAGTTTTCATAATATGTCCCCTTTAATGCATTATAAAAGTGCTTGTTCAAAATTCAGCTTAACTCCAGCATTTAAATGAATTGCAATGAGATTATATAACTTGGCACTGTATTGTCTCTCAGCACAACATCTGGATAACAACATAACATTCCCACTACCCTTAATTTAAGCTATATCTTTATTCCTTTTTAGTCATTTAGTCATTTGTGAGCCCCTCTTATCGCTCAATGACATTCAAAATGTGCTGAATTGAGTGTAAACTGTGAAAGCTATTGTTTTTTTGTTGCAAAATATAGAGCAATAAGTAAGCGTTCTATTACAAGCAAATTAGGCCATTTGGAAATTATTTTGTGGCAGACGAATGCTTACTCCAGTGTTTCCTCAATGACTCGCCAGAGGCAGTGAGGCAATCAGTTAATGTACTGTGATTATGGGACAGTGTTACGACCTTCTTAAGGGTGAAGTGAAACTATGACTCCTTTTAAGATGACACATGAACAGTCCTTCAAATAGATTATCTTAAAAAACCTAAACACATTTTATTTACTGGATGGATTTTAGTCTCTTGCATGGCATAAAAACGTATCAACCAAAAGCTGCTGTGAAATTTAGAACACTATGTAGCTAGTGCCTTAGTGTGACATACAGAGTCTGATTTTGACTTAGCAGTGGGATTTGTATGAGTGTAAAAGCTCTTGTGTGTTTTCCCAAACATTTAACATTCAGATTGTTAATGTCCTGTCAATATTCTGTTGCCCACATTATGAACTCTATTTTGGAGTTGGTTTTCTCCGAGAAAAATGAATTGCCCTGTGGTAAACAAAGATGTTTTAAAAGGTATTATCTTTGGCAGTACAAATGTTTTTCCTCTGATTTGACCTGATCCTTTACATTATAAAGCCATTAAGGAGCTTGTGCCCAGTTTAAATATCTGGTTGTCGTCTCCACAATGTTTAGTTTCAAGGACTTTGGGTTTTGACTTTTGATGTTGGGTCTGCAGAGCCTTTGAGTTGAGCGTTACTGACTTTGGTAGACGTCCTTTTGTCTTTGTCTTTAAACAAGAAAAAGTATTTTTATGCATTACATTTATTTTTATAACCTCTGCTTTGTTTGTGATATGCCTTCGGTATGAAGTTTGAGTAACTTCACAGGCACAATCTGCTGAAGACTGTGTACCAAATGGTTCCTGTGAAAGTTCACAGTCCACAGTGCCCACATTACAAATAGCAGAATTTGAGAGTTCAACCCTTCTTACTGCATGCAAGAACCATGATCTTGTCCTGTTTCTCAGCTTGGACTTTCTAAGCTTCCTCTTCTTCTTTCAGCTCTGTTCAGCGAAGACCACAACAATGTAGATTCAGCAGCCGCCTCTTACTCAAAACTAGAGATAAATGAGAGGAACGATCAGAATGATTTTGCTTACTGATTACTAGACGATGTAGTGAGAAAGATGTTCTGATTGCTGTTGAAATCCTATGCCACGGTCAATCACCTAATGTGTTGTATGAGTCTTTCCCAAATACACATTTTTACCTCCAGGGCTATAGCACTTTTCGCACTGTTGGTTGTTCACAAATGTGGACTTGGAAGGAATAATGCAGAGCTTATGGTGGGATTCGGAACTGAGCTTTAGATTCAGCACTGCTGTGAGGCAGTGTCCGTTCAGAGCGCTGAAATGTTAGTTTGTGTATGGTGTGTATGTATCATTATTTGTATTTTGACTCCTAAATTACTCATAATTTGGGGGATCCAGTGGCACTTGGTGGTCTGGGTACGAGCAATGCAGAACACATCAGGTTGGAACGTTTCTGTTTACACCGGGATGCCACTAAGATTAATTTTTCTTGTGGAGAAAACCAGCTCAGAGCTATAACTGTTTGCAGAGGCTGCAGATGATCAAAGGTTTGAACTTCCCTTATCATGTTTGTTTACGCAGTGGCATACATTTATCACAGTCTTATTTTAACCGTTAGTTGCGTTAGTCCGTTATTTTTTTTTTCTTGTCTTTTTACGCAATCAAAGAATTCCGCTCTCAGAGATAGACAGAACGAGAATGTCTCACACAGGGAATTTAGAATAAACAGTTAATGTCTGGTTAGGCGGTCCCAGATATGTCTGTTTTCAAATCTTTTGAAAGTGTAGTTAACAAGGTAGTACGTCCAAGTTTCACTTTATGCAATGTTACGATACAAAGAACAACTACAAAGAAAAAAACTTATGATCTTAATTGCACAATCAAGTCACTGCTCTTGATGACCGGTGACAGGGTGGAGAAAATGTGGTAGCAAATGGGCTTTTGTTATTCCATATAATTTGGTGTCATTTCTGTGTGTTAGTTTTGATGTATTTGTAACGGAGAGAATGAACTGATGTCCCCTTGTTTTTCCTTGACTCCCCTCTACCCACCTTTTGAAATTCAGACCCCATGACCCTGTATTTCCATCACTGTGTGGAATTGCGTTCCCTTGAATCCATTAAAGGCAGATCACTGCTGAACTTTCATGGTGTTGCTAACTTATTTTGGAAGCTTGGTTTGTAGGTATTAAAGTTTACTTTGTCCTGAATGGATACAGTGCTTGGGGTTAGTGATGTTAAATAAGTTGCCATGTGTTCAGGTCAACCTCCAAGTTGCTTAAATACGGTGAAACTTTTATAGTATTGTTCTTTAAAGTGTTCATGCATGACTATAAGGGGCTGCTTAGTCTTTATGAACACACCACAGCACACACTGTGAACAGTGTGGAATTCTTTCTCTGCATTTAACACAGGCGGCCATTGGGGCAGTGTGTAGGGGCGATATCTGGCTCCAGGGTACCTCAGTGGTGCCACTGGCGGTCCTAGAATTCAAACCCATGAGCTTCCAATCATATATTGCCTAACCTCCAGGCCATAAGCTGCCCCTTTACGGTGGTGTTTAAGAATGGAATGAAAATGATACCAATAACCAAAATTTTAATCTTATTTTTATTTTATTTATTATCTTTAAAAAGCACTAATGCAGAGAGTTTTTTTCTGTATTATAGATTAGATTCGATTTTGGATTTTGTCAATTCTACAATATACAATGTTCCTCCAGGACCATGGTGCAAGACAAGAGCAGAACAGAACATGAGCCACAATGCCACTGAACGAGACAGGACAAGACAGCGTTCAGTGCAAATGACATTGGCTACATCGAGGATAAGTACAGTATTTGACCAGTACTGTATTCCAGCAGTAGAGATGTGATATCCTTTTGATGAAACCTGCCTTTTTTATGCATGGGAAACAGTTGCAGTTCAAATAAACATATGATAAGCACTGCTCAGTTTTATAATTGTAAACATATTACTGTGTAAAGGACCGTGTCCTTGCAGGGAGATGGTGGCGGTAGGCTATTTATATCTAGTGTGACTGCTGGATCCTATAAGAGTAAAGTGGGCAGGAGGGGCTGGGGCTTATGCTGTGGACTCAGCCACACTTAAGACAAAGAGAATCTGCTTATTTATGGTTTTAATATTCTGAGGGCTGTGAACTTTTGGGGTTATTTTGTTAGAAGGTAGCAAGGCAGATGTTCTCTTGCAGACAACAATTTGTGTAATGTAGAATATATAATTATGTAGAACCAAGAGTTCTTAAACACTGGGAATCAAATCAAATTTAGAAAAGATAAACACAATGGGTCGGTTTCCCAGACAGGGATTAAACCTAGTCTTGGACTACCCTTTCCTTTTCAATGGAAAATCTCCATTCACAGAACTACTTAACCCAGGACTAGGCTTAATCCCTGTCCTGGAAACCGACCCAAAGTGTTCTTCACAAGATACCATGGAAGAACCATAAATAGTCCCCGAAAGAATTTCTGATGAATGGTTTGATGGATGATTCTTTCAAGAGATGTGTTGTGAAGAACCTTTTTAAAGGTACAAAGCGTCTCCATGTAATTAAATAGTTCTTGGAAGAACAGAATCTTGTGTGCAATATCACCATTTACACCAATATTACTGAGCTACTATTTATAACCTTTATACCTCAATATTTTGTGTATGGAGTGTAGTTTATTTCATACACAATGTTTTTCTGCCCTTTAATCTTTAGTCAAGTCTAATATACTTCATATTTTTCTTGTCTCTTTGTGCAGTCATAGCATAAGATTCCTCCGATATCCGTTTTCCGAGTCTGATAAATTGATGTGGAGCTTTATGTTATGTGAAGGTTCTTTAAACCTTTAACCAGTTCTTCACACTCATCTCTTTTACAGAAAACGGTTCTTCTGTGGCATCGCTCAAAGCACCTTTTGTGGCTTGTTTTTAAATGGATGTGCTACAATTGCCGGCTTACAAGCAGGCCATAACTGCACGGCATGCTTATGAAGCCAGTGGGCAGTTGCTATTATGTTTATGAGGATAGTAAAGCCTGGGAGATCGGTCCTAAATTAGCACAATCTGGCAACCTCTCATGGAAAACCTGAAGACCTTTGCCTGTGATGGTGACTGTGGTGGTCTGAACAGCGATCTATTGATCTAGTCGGCAAGAAAGCAGCACAGAGGGGTCCTGAGAAGACTGTGTGGGGGGTTTTCAGCCCTGCTGTAATGACAGGTGGTCCTCTCCTTCCCCCCTCTTCCCTACACTGACCCAGCCCTGATTAGTCATCCACACCTGAGTCCCACAGCACAGAACAGTCTACAGCAGGCCTGTGGTATGTTTGTGTTTGATATGTTCAGTATATTAATGCTAATATATCAAAGAACCTTTATAATTTAAAGAGGTTCCTGTGTACATAAACACTGTTAAAGTTGAAAAAAAAAAGCCATTTACTGTCCACCCCATATGGCCTATTTTTTTTTTTTTTAATGTTTGTGATGTCACAAAACCCAGCGCATCCTCATGTACCTGCCTATTCCGCCTACAGCAATTTAGCGCTACTGTTATAAGTACTGGACTATCAAGTACCAGCCTGCTTTTTGAATGAGGCACTATATAAAACAGCCAATCAGAACAGTGGTTATTTACATGTTTCAGTCTTAAAGGCACAGTAACCCAAATTTATAGGTTTAAAGAAAAGGTTGTAAAATGGCAAGTAAAAATGAGTAATGAGTTATTTGGTGAGTAAAACCACACTGTCAAAAGTGAAAATCCACTGTACAGTGTATAATATGGACATTTTGTTTCTTTTGGTTTTGATTTAGTGTGAAAACATCAGTATACAATCTGTCAACATTTCCTGACAAACGGACCAATAGAAAAGTCTCATCACATTAATATTGAGAAATTGTGCAGATATGAGGTTTTGTGATAGTCAATGTGCATATTTTTGAGAAATTTTTACTGATTTAGCCTCATAACTATGGTTTGCCAGTATTATAAGGACAATCACATTAAGTTTTAATACTCTAGCAGCAGGCAGAGGGAGATTCCTGGATGATTTATGGTTCAACAGCGTTCTTCATAATGTTTATCCAGCAGCCCTGAGAGACACAGACAAGAAATTTGGCACAATTGTGGCGACATTTGCAACCGGATGAGTACAAGTCATTTTACATAGCTAGAGGGGTGCTAATTATGGAGTGTGTTTGTGTGTGTATGTGTGTGTGTGTGTGCAGGGTGGGCAGCAGGTGCAGGATGCAGGTTCTCCACTCAGCTCCTTTATCCTGGGGTAAGTGAAGAGGACAGCTGAGCCCCAGTGCCCCGTGGGGAAGAGGGGGTGGGGAGACACTCCTCAGACAGCTTGCCTCATTAGCATTGCAATACAGGCTCTGGGAACACACATAAACACACCGTGAAGCCCTTACTATGAGAACCGAGCGAGCTAGCTGTAACATGCCAACCTGCCAGGTTTGACAAATAAGTTCTCCAGAGCTTCCAGACGCATCTCATCCACAGGCTCGGGACTGGATGAATGTAGATCACCTTAATGATCGTTGTTGAGAGGTACTGTTATTAATCATGGGACATTCAGTTGGTGAAACTGGGGATAATCTGTGTGAAGCAGATTATCACCATTTTAAAACTCATAATACTGCAGGATTTATGCAATACTGGAATAAAATTACATGTTTTAACATTTAAAGGCCCCTATCCTACATTTTCCTTTGAGATTTAATGTGTGGTTTATATGGCAAAAGCTGGCATGGCTACATTTTGTGTGATTTATCTCCTTTATCCATCAGTGACCTTTACTGTGCCTGTAAGACGGATTTGTAAACATCCTCTGCTCTGATTGGTGGCTTTGTATTTGTGCCTCATTCAAAAAGTGATCCAGGACCAAACACTCCTTGGTGTGAATGGGAGGAGCTAAACTGTTGAAAGTTGAATAGGGGGACATATGCAAATGATTTAGCTTTTGTGGCACCATGAAAAAAGGTCAACACACGTTTTTGCAGTTTAGTTTCCATATATGCACCATATGCGCTGGAAAGTGAATGTTTTGAAACCTGAACAAAGTGTACATACATCAATAAACTTTAAAAAGTGAGGAAGAGTCCACTAAACACCTCTTAAAGCAGAATCCTTTTAACGTGTCTAAAAGTTTGCTCAGGGTTCATATAATTAATTAAAAATGAATTGTATCGTTCACAGGAGTCTTGAAAAGAACCCGTCTCTAAAAGCAATTATTAAACATTTTGACACAAAAATGGTTATGAATACACTACCTGATGCCTGAGCCACTATTTCACCATAATCTTGAGAAATATTGCACCTAAAAATGTATATTTTAAAAAATTTCTGTTGGATGGGTACATGCTGGGTACTGTAAAACTGTTTTCACGTTTATCTGTATTTGTATACATTCCATATCATTCCACATCAGACTCCTAACTCTAAACGACTTTGTTTTACATCTTAGGAATTAAATTGGGCCTAAATTTGGAGGGGGAAATGGTGGAATTGCTCTTTAAGAATGTTTTTGCTTCTGTAATGTAACAGATGCGAGATGTTTTGTTACTTAACTATATATCCACCCGTTAAATGAACAAGGTCTGGCTTTTGTGCAGTATAGTTTATTGTATAGGTGGTCAGTGTGGGAGCTATGATTGTTTAATCAATAAGGAGAGGCCTTGATCTTGCATGCCCTCCCCCACTGCTGCTGTCCAGTCTTGGACCTTCTCAACACGTGTCCACCACCAAACGCAGCCTGGTTCAATTTTAAAAGCCTCGCCCCTGACCTTTCTGATGGTCCTTATACATCTGAAATCTGATATCTGAGGCTCTGTCATCAATAAAGGTGCCAAAAAGGATCAATGCCATAGACTAAACATTTGATTCTCTAAAGAACCTTTTAGTGGATGATCATTTAACAAACCACTTCTGTTAATGAGATGTGTGAGCGTGAAGAAACATGTCCAGAGACTAAAGAACTTCCACACAATATGAATGTTCAGAACTCTCAAAAACATCTAAACGTTTAACAAATGTGTGTCAGTGTAGGTTCATAACATTACTGTAAAGAAGACGCCCACATTTAGCCATATATTTTATTTCACAAGTATAAATAAAAGTAGCAAAATACGCTGAAAGGTGATGTTTGTTCATGGTGCGAGTACCATAACACTGATGCAGCAGCTTGCGGTTCCAAAGGTACTACTGATATCCTACAGGATGACAACCTGCTCTGAAAGAAACGACGAAATAATTTACTGTGCAACCTTTGGTGTTTATTATAGTCCTACTTGTAACAGTCTTCATGCTATCTTTGTATGCATTCGTGATGTGGTTCTCGAGGCTGAAGTAATATCTAACACTCTTTTGGCAATTTTCAGGTTTTTTGAGAACCAGGTCTATCAGCAATAAATCAGCACAGAGGCAAAAACAAGTAAACTGAAGACATTGTTGCATTTTTCCTCCCCTTTCTTTACTTTCTGAGAAATATTGCTTTTTATACTCGTACACTGTGTATATGTACCTGGTATTGGTATTTTGCAGATATATTTTATTTTTTAATTTTCTGTCTGAACAGTGTCATATTGTACCATTAAAAGACACATTTAAATGAAAATAAATGGTTTAACACTTGTTTATTAAGTTTTATTAATTGGGCCCTGCTTAAAATGAGGTCTTGCTTAAAAATAATTAACGAGCAGATAAATAAAAAGCAGCAGTGAGGTGTTGCGTCTCATAATTTAAATACAATAGGCATGTATTTATATAACTGCTTGAATTACTGGAGTAATTCAATATGACCTAATTAATAGTCTTTAGTAAACAAATTTAAACCACTCTTAATACCACTTAACTCTTAATACCCTTAATGAGGGAAGTCTTGTTGTAAAGCAGTACCAAATTCATTATTATTATTATTATGAAATCAAGTAAACACAATGGGATAGAGCTGAGAATTACAAACATGACGTGATTGGTACCAAAGGCTGAAAGAAAGCGCAGTATTATATTTTTTATGCAAACACTTTCAAGCAAGACATCAGAACGTCTAATTACTGCTGCAGTGGCTTCTCACAGGACTATAGAAGTGCAGACTGCAAACTTGGCTTGCGTTTATTAAACTTTCAGAGCAGGAACACTGATCTAGGACCAGTTTTTTTTTTCTTTCCCAGTTTCAATGTAGGTGCAGCTGAATACATCGAAGACCTGGAAAAAAGTGATTCGGCATTCTCACTCTAATAGGCTTGGTATGCAAAGATCCCGCTTTGTATTTTGTAGGGTTGAAAGAAGAGGTATGTGATGTTACTTGAAGTTCCAGTACAGTCCCCCAGGACCTCCAGCTAGCTCATGTTTTTGAACCCATCCTCCAGACAGGAGTAGATATTCTTAAAACCAAATGTGCCAGAACTGTTCTTTCGAGCCATGTCACAGAAGAACCACTTTGTTTCAACATTTCAGGGGGTTGTTTTTATCATTTACCAGCTTTTTACCAGTTTTCCTATTGCTAGCAATGTCTCTACTTATGACACAATCCTACCAAGCTTGGAGGGTGAAAGTTGTTATTGACTAGCTCAACACAGAGAACACAATCTGCCGATTCTGAAACATTGGCTAGTGATGGGAAAGAGGGAGGATGATGATGAGATTAAGATTATGACACCAAGGATGATTATGCTTGGAACTCCTGGCAATGGCTGGCTGTCACCAGGGATCGAACTTTTTTAAGGATTTCCTCAACCTTGGCCACTTCCAAAGATTGATGATTGTCATGGTCAACACTTTTTCCTGCACCTACAAAAAAGTTCCGTTAACGTCCCAAAAGACTCATTAAAACCTAAAAACTCAGTACAAATACAAGAGGCCAGTGGGCACTGAGTAAACAGATGTTCTGTTAAAAACTTGTGGTAAAGAACCAAGAATGGCCCTTCTATGAAATCGCTCTTAAAAACCTTCTGGCACCTTCATTTTTAAGAATAGAGATGCAAAAAGCAGATAACCTGACTAGAATAGAGGAAAAACATGGACTGGCGGAGGTTAGCTTCTGAAAAAACATGCACTTAAAATAGCAATGCTTTGAATTAATCTGATTCAAATGTGAACATCACTTCCATATAAATATATGACATCACTGTTTTTGAGTTTACTTCTTTTTGACAGGAGTTATGCTGATGTGAAAAAGATGTGTAAATCTACCAAAAATGTAGACTACCGGTCAAAAGTTTTAGAACACCCCAATGTTTCAAGCTTTATTTAATCGAAATTCAAACAGTCCAGGTCCAATGAATAGCATGAAATGGTAGAAAGGACAGAGCTGAACTGCGAGAGGTTTAAAACTTGTAAGGATCCCC
>JBBPDH010000036.1:7646729-7656859 GCA_037974565.1 Clupeocharax schoutedeni | reverse complement strand
TGAGGGTAAACACCAGTTCTAGACTGTTTTACACCGGTTATATTTACTGAAATCAGAGTTTACTGATACACTCTGAGGGATATTATTAATATTTTGCTGCACAGTACATGCTTTTAAATCATAATGAAAATAGATACAAATAATATTAATACAGTAAATTGTAATTGTATGTTTGTCTGTGGGTTTGCTTAATCATTCCAAAACCTCTCCTCATGGAAGCCCAGTATTACATTGTAGTTCTAATCAAATACCACAAATAGTGTATTTGGATCAAATAGTACTTCATTAGATTAAATCAGGAGTTGCTGAGTTTCACATTGAAGTGAAGTCTGAAACTGAATCTGTGTTGTTCTAACAATCTCACATAACTTCAAGTTCAACAAAAGACATCTTTATATTATTTAATGCGTTCTTGTTTGCTTGAATTTATTCTAATGTTAACTATATAGTTTACTGGCAGAAAGTCCCTCCCTGCTTTGATGAATGGCTTTAAACAGTTTGTGCAGAAGCATCACGGTCCTGTAGCGGCAATAGAGGAGTAATCATCAAAGGCAGAGGCAGAGAGGAAGAGTCCACACTAAAATCTCATCAGGTGGTCATAATTGCCGACTCAAAGGAAATGTTTGTGTCCCTGTTGTCAAATTATGTGTACAATATGAGCATCACTGGGGTCTGCGTGTGTCACCTGAGTCCAGCCTGCCCTTCCCACGTGAGATGAGGAAGCCGAAGGGTCCGTCCGGAGGCCGGGAAAGCTCCAGCAGTAACGTCCCATCAGGGAAGGCCTGAGCTACTCTCCCCACTGACCGCACGGCACTGGGACTGCCCACATCCTCCACACTCAGAGTGCGCTGGAGGCTCCTGCACACACGCACACACATAAAAAATAGGTCAACAGCAAAGACAAACAACATCGTGGTCATAAGACACAAACAACATGATGGGGACAAGAAGGAAAACAGGATCAATTAAATATGGCATATAGAAAATAGGATATACGTTTTCTGTGGATTTTTCGTTCTGTCATTCTGGACCGTGTTAAATTGTCCGTTCTTCATAAAAATATTCACACAAAGTAAAGGGGTGCTGATATAAAGCTAAAATATTTTCAGAGATGATACAGGGCTTACATAATAAAGGATAACTGTGTCTACAAATCACATTTTTCATGGCTGTGCCCAGTGCAATAGAGGGCTTTTCAGCAGGGCCGTGGCATTCGCATCTATTTCGTTTTAAAAATAGAAGACACGCGGGAACGCTTTGTTTACGGATAATAAACAAACCATAAATACGCTCCTGAGCGGGAGAGAGGGGAGTCTAAAAACAGACCATGCCCAAAATCAGTATCAGGGTGACTAACACCTCCTCAGGTTTCTTTCCATTTGTCTTCTCTCGCTCTCTTCCCAGCCATTCCCTTCCTCCCTCCCCTCTCTCTCTCTCCCTTCCTCCCTCCCCTCTCTCCCGGAGATCAGAGTAACAACAGGAGCTGTTTATAGCATCTCCTTCTCTCTTCTCTCCGCTCTCTGACTGGCTCTCAAGGAAGGTGATGTAAGCTGCAGCCTCGTCGCTCTCGCTACAATTTTTTCTCTGGCCACCTTAATGGACCAATGACACACATATATACACACATACAAACACAAACACCCAATTCTGTATTGCTGTGTATAAACATGTAATGCGATTACAAAATTTGCCTCTGATCTCAAATCAATTCTAATTGTTAGAATATTATTCATCATAAGATCACATTTTCATCACCATTCAATTCAATAATGATTATTTTAAAATACAGATGACTGTAAATGGAGGATTTTTTTATACAGTAGTGAAATACAGTTCAAAAAATATACTTTTTAAAAAATCCATAGTGGCAGGAACCACATATTTATTTAGGGATAACTACTGTTAACATCCATGAAATCACTATATAGATCTTAAATTTAATTGTTTTCTTTAGGTTTTCTAGGTAAAAGTGTACCATATTCTACCATATTCAATACCGTTAATTTCATTTAATGAATGCTATTTAAAGTTAATTCAGTGTACCTTTAAAGGGCTCGTATAACTGAACATCCTGCAACAGCAAAAGAGTCTGATGTAGAATGTCAACACTGTTTAGGTTTTAAAACATACCATTCACTCCCCACTCTACACAGTCCAATTGAGACATGGTTTTGTGATGTCACAAACGCTGCATTTACATATATCAGCATAGGAACTGAAGTTATAAAGAAAGTTTCAGACCAATCAAAACAGAGGTCAGTTATTAGTCACACATCAGTCTTTAAGGCAGCTAGTTTTATTCTAAAGGATAAAGTGGTTGGAAGACGGACGTGTAAAATTAAATTAAAACCTTCTGTGACATCAGTATTGCAATGACAGGTATAATGATATACAATATATTGCAATGACGGGTATAAACAATGTAGCATGCAGCCCTACGTCACACACTGTACTCTGACAACCATCAAACTCTCACACACACAGACACAGAGCACATTTTCAGCCAGAGTGAATATCATAAATGCACATACATTCATTCTAGCGTACTGTTTGACAACACACACGCGTACATCTCAGTTTCCACTCAAGCCCCTGGTCTAGCATGTAGCCTGGTGATCATCTCCTGAATTCCATTTCTTTCTTTGGCAGGCCTACACATTTCTATTTTTATCTCCCTCTCTTTGCCCCCTCAATCTCTCTCTCTCTCTCTCTCTGTCTCTCTCTCTCCCTCACTCCCCCTCCCTCTGAGATGCAGACACGCCTGCTGACCCAGTCGTCAGAGGAAAGTATGTGGCTCATTGCACAACACACCAGCTGTCTGTGCTTAGCTGGAATACATGTACTGTACTCACAGACACTCATATAAAACACACACTACATGCCATTCTTCACACTTCATTCATAACATTGCAGCATGCGGTTATAAATAGGCTTGCAGGTTAGTAAAGGGAAGTAGAGGATACTGCTGGCTCTGCTTCAGGTATCTACAGCATGCAGAAATGTTTCAGGCAAAATATGTGTCATGTTTTCAAATGGATGTGGATATGAAATTTCATTTTGCTGGAGCCAGATGAATTACATGACACAGTGTTTATGGGATGGAGTGTGTGTGTATAGACTTAAGCAGGTACCTAGACAGTGCAGGACTGCATGACTGCTCTCCTGGTGTGTAGGCACTGGAGCGGTCTCCTTTTCTCTTCCCACTCTGGAAATTCTGCACTGATGAGGATTTCTTCAGCTGGACAAAGGGAGACACCTGGTGATCATAAACGGAACAGTAAACAACCACAGAGCCACACTGGCCTTTCCAGACAAGAGCACCCAGCTACCTTAACCCGATCATTCAACCTTAGGTTCCTACTCGCTCCCTCTGCTTCTCCGAGGAATGTTGTCTGGCTCTGCCATCTCTACACACCAACCCAGTCCAGACTGGTCTTATTCAGGTCCCCTGCTGGTGGAATGAACTGCTAACCAGAGCAGCAGAATCCCTCTCTAGCTTCAAAAACCTCCTGAAGACTCATAGGTTCAGAGAGCACCTCCTCTCTTGATGCATTATCTATACTCTTGCACCAGTCCTACATAAAGATTTTAGCACTAAGAACTCTCCACTAGTTTTCACACTTAAGCGTTTCCTCGTTCTGTACGTCGCTTTGGATAAAAGTGTCTGCCAAATGAATGTAATGTAATGAGCACAGAGATTAAAAACTGCTCTACAACATCCCCATTAACCTCCACTGCTTTCAAATGAAAGTGACAGTTTTCACCTTATCCTATTTAATTTATGTTTATTTTTGTGTTGGGGGAATACAACTAATGCAGCTAACAAGTAATGGGAGTCAAATGTACACTAATAAGCCTCGTATAAGTTGTAGGCCTTAATCATCACACACACAAACGTGCAAACGTCTATCAATACTAGCAGTTAACATTGAGTTTTGACCAAAGAGTCAAGATTCTCGTTTTTTTATTTGTCACAGTTATTCAGGTACAACCTGTAGTAAAATGAGTCGGATACAGTCACTGTTAAATAAAGCGAAAATTAATGTATAGAACCAAGTGCTAAAAATATATAGGAGTCCCTCGCTATGTTCAAGCGTCGCCTGGAGACCCTTTGTACATTAAGCCTTTTAACACCACTCCATGGTTTCCTCACTTATACGTTACCCTCTGACTTGTCTTTGACAGGATCTGTTAAGGTGGGTAACGTATCTAGAAGTAACTTGAATAGAAGGTGTTGATTAGAAAAGTTTAGCTTTTCAGGTTTGAAAAACAGATGTGGACGACTTGAGGACTGATGTACGCCGCGCTGGATAAGAGCGTCTGCTAAATGCCATAAATGTAATTATTACAATAAACAAACACTCATTACAAGTGTAAACAAGCGTAAACAAACATTCCATGTGCCACCGTGTAAAATTTGAAATATGTAAATAAAACAGAATAGCGGTGTGTTCACACGTGACTATAAGTGCCATTTTCCATTCCTTTACTTTAAGTGTCCTGAGGGCAGTAAAGGACTGACCAGTCGGAGGGACTGCAGTGATGGAGCCTTCCTCAGGTGGCCAGTTTGTGCGCGTGCGGTGCTGGGGGATGCGGACGGGGACGTGCCGGGTTTGGGGGACAGGCTGAGCTGCTCCATGCTGCTGGAACGGCCCTTCCCCAGCCGGCCGCTTCCGTTCAGGCCCATCGCCGAGAAGAAGCGGCGCAGGGACCGTTTCGGTCTCCCCTCCTTGTGCTCCACACTTTCAGACGCCACACTGCTGCTCTCAAACACACCAGAACACAATCAGCTCACTGGAGTCAAAGCAAGGCCAGTCGAAAGCATTTCTGACTCTCTGACCTTGACATACATAGGGTGCTAATTATCAACCCATTCATGCCCAGTAAATTTATTTTGAACAGGACTAAGAATCATTTATCTTAATGAACAGTCTCAGTTAAAATTATTTTACATGCACACCGCCTTATTCACAACTAAATTTGAATAATTGATTTGAATAATGATTATAATTGTACCCAATTGAGGAATAACAGAAAATGAGAGAGTGAGAATATTTACTGATCTGCCATATGGTTTGGCGGATAAGAAATTCATTCATATGTGTGCTCCGGCAAGTTCAGAGAGAGAACAGACAGTAGGGACCAAAATTCAGATGAAGAAAATATGAAATAATGTGCTCATTTTCACCTTATTACTATGAAATAAATTTTGTAAATAATTTTATTAAATGTAATACAAAAATGCTTACAGCTCAAACAATGCAGTAATGTTATCAGGTAATTCATCATAAAATATCTTATGTGCAGAAGATTACTCAGCCTATTTCATGTAATTTTCTATCAAGAAGGTTCCAAACAACATTTTTCTTCTTAATTATGTATAAAATGTATATAAATTAATAAGCATACTGTGATCGTTAGTTCTTGCTTTTGGTGGTGCTTGTTTTTGATTATATTGTTATTGTATATAATAACTTGACCAGTAGGGGGCAATGTTGAGATGAGCATAATTTGTCTAAGGGACAGTGGGTTTGTTCCTTTTCTGACCTACTTTCTGTCTAAACTGACACAACACTCTGTAGGATTGTGTCCTGGAAATTGAAATAGGCTCGAGAAGGCATGAACAACTTAGCTAAGGATCGAGTTTCTTAAGGCCTAAAACCGAAAAGGGGGATTATGGAGTAAAACACCGCCTTGGGCTTCAGAAAAACACAGAACGTTCTGTTTCTGCAAGAGCCTTCGTCTCTGACTCACTGTGAGGGGCTTGGGCTGTCCTCCCTCTGATGCTCTGACTTAAAGGGTCCATCAGTCAGATGTCCATGCGAATTTTCACCAGGACTGGCAGGGATCTGATCCTGTTCCAAACCTGGGGAAGAGTCACAACAACACAACAACACTTAGAGCGTGTGTGTGTGTGTGTGTGTGTGTGTGTGTGCGTGCAATTTATGAACTTCATATACACCAGATTGTAGATAACTGAGACTGAATGGGCGATACCCTCAATGGAGAAGTGTGAGAGAGGGAGACAGAGAGGGGGCGGGCAGAGAGAGAAAGATAGAGAGAGAGAGAGAGAGAGAGAGAGAGAGAGAGAGATAGGAAGAGAGAAAGAGAGGATATAGGGAAAGACAAAAACAAAGAGACAGAAAGAGGGTGACCGAAAACGAAGAGAGAAAAGGGATTAGAGAGAGCAAGAAAAGCGGAAATACGGGGGATAGAATGTGAAGAGACAGAGAGAAAAGAGAGAGAGAGGAGGGACAGAGAGAGAGAGAGTGGGTGAGTAGCACTGAGCCTCAGTGTGATGGAACTGGCTGTGCAGGCCTCAGTGGGATTAGGGGCCTGCTGACAGTAAAATCCCTGCTGTGGCTGGAGCACGGCACAAGCAGGCACCCAGCATACCTCCATATATACAAACACACACACACATTTAATTATTGTGTGTTGTGACTTCAAGCATAGACATAAAGAATCTAGGGTTTAAGGGGTTAACCACCCTGTTTTTGCTCAAATAATGGGCACATTGGAAATAAATGATGACATCCATAATTATTAAAATAGAGCTTCTATTATCAGAAAGATTTACGTGACAAAACCACCATTTAAACCAGCTTCCAGCACACTACTAATAATTAGTACACACCATGGGTACTTTAGGGACCCAGCAATTACATCCTCCTTCACAACATAGATGGGTAAACCATGGGAGAGACTATCTGGTAAGGCTAATTTGCTTAAAATATGCAATTTAACTGAATTTTCTATAAATTAATGTCTCGTTATTTTAGCCCAGAAGACAAGACTAACATTTTTCTTACATGAGGCTTAAAAGCTGAATGTCAGATTTCATACATAGGGCAAAAATAATGTTATAATAGTGAAAACCATTGGAAGATTTATCAAATTAATGTATTTCATTATTTACTCTGGGAAGTCAGTGCGTCCCATTAAAATCGCAGTTTGTTGCTTTTTGCTCGGCGTGGATGCTCTCCGGCTGTGCTGTGGTTTTAAAGTCCCATTTTTAAAACCCCTGTAGTGGTTATTATTATTACATGATTTCCACGTATTATGTGTTTTGTGGCACAGGAACTCCAAACCAAGCTCTGCATGACGCCTCGAGCATTAACAGAAAACGGGAGAAATTCCATACAAGACAACAATTTCCCTAAAACTTTTCTAGGAGGCTGACCTGCACGCATGGTTGAGTTGCTGGGTGCTGGATACTTCATATTGGAGCTTTTGAAGGGGTTCCCCAGAGTAGGGATGACCTCAGGACTGTCCTCCAGATTGGCCCCTTCTTCTGAATCCAGGTGCACAAGGTGGTAATGAGGAGAAGGCATGAGCTTTACCACTCGTTGGCCGTTCGGACGGTCCTTCGAGGCGGATTTCAGTGCAGACTTTCTGGGCTGTAGAGGTGGGGGAACAGGCTGAGGGAGTTGTGGGCTAGGGGCTTCCCCTCTTGGAGGCACTGGGGGAGGCACAGGGGCTTTAAAATTGAGCTGGGACTTGCACAAGCTAACTGGCAACTTCTCTCCCAGCTGTTCTGGAGCGTAAGGGTTAGGAGGCATTGCTATGGTACCATTAGACAGTGGCTTTTCTATCCCATTGGTTGTAGGCCTGGAAGTGGGTTGTGACCCTGGTGACCCGAGCCCATTGGTTGTTGCGCCTGGACTACCTTCCCTTCTCCAAATCTTTCTCTTTGGTTTCTGTAGAGTCCCTTTACTGCTAGAACAGTCCACATTAATCGTACCTCTAGAGTGTGTTCCATCACTGTCCACAATAACAGGTCCCACTGCTCCAATGTACGTCTCTTTAATCTGCTCTATACGGACCAGCCGATTGGGCAAGGTGGGGGCCACCCAGCACGGTACAGTCCTTCCCTCTGACTCTCCGTTAGTGGAAGCTAGGGATGAAGAAAGAGGGTCTGTAACAGTTCTGTCAGGTATTTTCTGATTTTCTGCTTTCTGTCCATCCAGTATGTTTCCACAGGAATTGCACTGTCGGCCCAAAGCATCTTGCACTATGGGTTTATAATGGCCGTTAGAATTGCTTGCATTAGCAAAACTCTCCTGCCCCTTTCTGCTTTTATATTTCCACAGAGGGGAGTCCTCCCTGCCCCGGGCCGTCTCCACACCTCGGCCATTCACGTATGAGGCTAGGCTGGGTTTGGACCCCAGCAGGCCCTGGGCCCTCTCTCCTGCCCGACGGCGCTGACGCAAGCGCTCCAGGTAACGAAACTCTGCCTCCTTTTCTGATTCGTCCTCGAAGCGGACACGTGTGGGCGACTGGCCGTGTCTGCGACGGGAGCCTCCGGCTGAATCACTGCTGGACGAGTCACTGATGTTCCCAGATCCTGCCACCACCCCCTCCTTCCCCACTTGAGGAGCCCGCTGCAGGGAGGCCTCGGCCCCAGACAGCAGATCCCTGTGGAGACAAAAACACACACACATTTGCACACGCACAAACGCACGCGCACACACACACACACACACACACACACAAAACATTACAAAGCTGTTACATTCCTCTACACAAACAAAAGTGTCAAAAATAACTAGAGCCAAAGGTCAAATAGAAGGAGGTAAATACGTCCATATAAGATATTATAACTTAAAAGTGTCAACACATTTCATATCACTATGGCCTCTGATCTTGGAGGAAAGTAGGATAAATGCAATCAGCCGTGGATAAAATACATAGTGAATGGAAGGAAGAGTTCTTTTTTGCTGCTGTGAAAGAAACCTCTGTGTGTCTCATTTGCGGGGCACCCAGGGGCGACAGCAAAGCGGCGCAATGCGGAGAGACACTTCACAACGTGTCCCAAAACTACCATTCTAACTACACACCAGGCAGCCCCACAGGCAGCAAAAGACTGCAAGGTAAAGCTAAGGGCAAACAGTTGCTGATATGAACATAAGTGAAGTGTTGAATACTGATAAGTCATTGTTGATAAAATCATAAACGTGATCAGTGTCTTCACACAGATGAATATCATTAATGATGATATAAAGGTAATAACTAAATAATAATAGCCTGAGCAGATTTGTTATTTAAGAAGGGCGTATCAAACCGTTGGCTCAGGACCAGTGAAGTAGCTCTCCGTTTCAAAATTGTGTTTGATTTAGTGCAGTTCCCTGATGGTTGGGATCAGGTGTGTATAAGTAGCGAAAAAAAAATACTTAGGGCAGGGGTCTCAAACACCGGTCCTGGAGGGTCAAAAATAAATGTTACCAGCACAGTTTGATGGTTCTCCTCCTTAAACACATTCACTAAACCTGACAGTTAACTCCTGAGGTGAACCAGGTGTTTCTGAGCAGGGAAATCGCCAAAACCATGCAGGATCACGACCCCCTGGACTGGAGTTTGAGACCGCTGACTTAGGGGCTACTCCAGGACCAGAGCAGGGAACCACTGTTGTACTCTTATATACAAGGGACACACATATACACACACACTTGTGCACACACACAGAAGAACGCATGATCATGCCAAAGTGGTCAGTGTCTGGCCTTCAGCACAGAGACGTAGAGGCGAGGCTGGATGTCTGTGGAATGCCTCCCTGCTCTCTGCAAGGCCCCAGCATTCCCCACATGCTTTACACCCATTAAAGGGAGAGATCCGGCTCAGTGCACCAGCACACCGCACCACGACAGGTTTCACCACAACTGGACAATTTCAGCTATGACCATCTGCTGGAATCGAAGTCCAGTAATGGCAGGCAGTCTTGAATTACTATAATGTGCGCAGACATGGAGCTCTGAGACCAAATAACAACAATAATTTTATGAGAATAAAAAAAATTATTTCATTACATATTGTAGTGTTTCTTATACAATCTCAGCATGCTGCTATCACTGGTAACGTTTATTTTCATGTAGCTTCAAGGGTTTAGTTAGAAATGTCCTTTTTAAAAATAAACTAAACTTGCCGGCTCGGCTGACGGTCTTTTGTTCTACTTGTAACGTTTTGCATTTTAATCTGTTGTTTGTTTGTTGTACATGTAGATAACTGTCAGGGCGCCCTGTGTTTTCCCAATGAGTACACCAAAGCAGGCAGGGGTCCATGACTGTGGTTTCTTTATTTTCACCAAACAGAACAGAAAAATGGCTCGTGGGCCAGAATGACTTCACAGTCAA
>JBBPDH010000036.1:7585837-7599136 GCA_037974565.1 Clupeocharax schoutedeni | reverse complement strand
TTTGGTTTTCGGCCAAGCGTTTCCCCATTTTCGGTTTCGGTAAATTTTTTTTTTTTTTTTAAATCCTTTCGGTGCATCACTAGTATATTTAGTTAAGTGAGTAACCTGCAGAAATGTGACTGGTGGTGTGTGTACTAATATATATATATATATATATATATTCATTTAGGATTTTGTGTAATAACCTTTTAAAACAAATACATTTTTGTACTCTACCATTAATTTGGGATGTGTGTGTCAGTCTCATTCTACTAATGGCCATGTTTAATCTGCACCTGGTGGAATCGGTGTCATTAAGGCAAAGGAATGCATAACCAATCCACTACCTCTTCACAAGAATAAGAGCTTACCATTCTTTAACGGTCACCTCTCTGATCCCCTCTCCAATATCTGACAGTTTGAACTGTAAAATCGGGCCTCTCGCAGCTGTAATGTGAAATAGCACAGTTGCAAAATAAACTGCATACAAATATGAGGTTATGTACTCTCAGGTGCTGCGCTCCAAATACAGAAAGCTGACACTTACCATAGCAGGTTCTGAAAAATCGGCGCTGATGCAAAACGCTGACGGAATATGAGTGGGATGCAAGAGGTGTCTTCCGAACCTTGGGGGAGCAAAACTTTTGCAAACGTTGTACTGAGATCTGCAACACAGCAGCACAACATGAATAAAAATGCTGGCAGCTGCAGTCTGAATTCAGAACACTGTGCACTGTTCGGCCTGTTTCCATCCAGGTGCATCTTAAAATGTGTAATTAGGGACTGCGGCCCATCTGCTGCGCTGCTGTAAAGTTTATCAGCCCCTCTATTAGCGCATCAATTGAAAGGCAGGCACTAAAATCCAATATAACAATGTTTTCTGGTTTGCATTAGAATAAAAAGTTATGAACTCGTGTTTGCTGCTGCTCAGGGATATTATAAACCTGGTATAACTGGTTTGTTCAATTTTCTTTTCCTAATATTACACAAGGGGGAACCTTGCACAGCTTTTCAAGCATTTTCCAGAGAGAAAACAGACTTGCAGAAAGAAAACGTACCATAGATTAAGTTGTCCTTTTTAACGAATCTAATGGTGTGTCCCATTTAACTAATATAACCTGGATATCAACACAAAACAAGATACAGGTAAGGGGCCACTTGAATTCAATAATTAAGTGTCCCAATACTTTTGTCCATAGAGTGTATAATCCGAACTTCTGACGGTGTTGACAGTACCGAGTCGACCATAAGCATTTGAAATGTTTAGCTGTTTTGGTTTAGTTTATCCTGCTCTTGACATGTTTTGCCAACAAAGAAACACCACGAATATAAACCCTATGTTTTAAAAGTTAATTGCAATGTTTACTGCTCTGGTAGTTCATTTTCGATCTTAGCTAACAACCACAACTAGCTCTCTCTAGATCTCTCACATTTTCTGCCCCTCAAACCCAAAGTCAGGCTAAAAGTTTACTTCACGCGTGTTATGTTTAATTGCTCCTGCAAACCGAGCTTTTAAAAATCTTAGCAGAACCCACCAGGCGTCTGAAAACAGGGAGTGAGGATCTCACGGTCATGAGCGCAGCCATTTTTATCTTCTCCTTTCATTCAATTGCAATGCGTAACGGTGACGAAACAAGCACGCCCCGATGTATTGACCAATCGGAGCGCGAGTTCGTCCAGCTGATCTCGGAACGGCCGTCTCGGTCCGCATTGTCAACATTGGCAACATTCAACTGTGCCAACAAGACAACACGCAAAACTGACTCCAGAACAGCATAAAAGTGCACGAACTTCGCCAACAGTGGCTTCAGAGAGTTTCTAGCCTTTCACTGCTCCTGTTGTGCAGGAACAGCTTTCTGTCCGTCCTGTCTTCTTTTTTCTTTCTTTCATTTCTCTCTTTCTCATTACACCAAATGTGACTTTATTAACATTGCGTTCAGATACATAGACTTTCATATGGAGTTTGTCCCTCTGATTGATTTACAGACATGTTTGAACTGCAACTGTGTGACTGTGTTAAAGGGAGCACTGCTGTTAAATAGCTCCTTATTTGTGTAAAGTGTTTGCAACGTTATTCCACTGCTGTTCATATAGCAGTACTTTAAAAAGAAAGGTGCGCAATTCAGTAGTTTTGAATTAATTATTTAATTTCGCATATAACAACGTGATTAATCGCAGAAAACCCCATGATTGATCGCGATTAAAATTGTAATCATTGCATTAATACATATGTATATTTCAGTGGTGGTTTCTATAAGACTACAGATTTCACCAAGACAAATAATAACAAAAACACAACTATCACTTTTTTATTAGTGTGAAACAAAAAATGTTCATAAAAATGAGGTTGCTCTCCTGAACCCAGTGAAAAAGCTGAGCCCCATGAAATTGACCGAGAGGGGTAACATCACTAAAAATCTACGGCAGGGCCTTTGTGGCTGGGGTGCTGCCTTTCAAGGTACTTACCACTGAAGTCCTTTGGCTTCTTATATCATTTACTGACAGAACAACTGCACTGAGCACTGACCTCGAATCTATATACATAACAGAACACATAGCATATTATTTACTAGTAATTATTAACAATATTTCTTTTTATGTTCTATTTTATTGTTTGTCTACGAGTGCACAGAAGGAAGGGCATTAGCTTGTTAGCTTGACCGCTTGCTGCCGATCCCCACCACCACCCAGCCAAACTGGAACTGGTGAAATTCTTGGAAAAATATCCCTGCTGGTGTGACAGAGTAACAACTTCACCAAGAAGACCAGGAGGGTAGAAATCATTTATAAGGTGAGAAAGAGGTTAGATATGTTTTCTTGGGATTTAGAAATATTGTTAATTATATATTGTGGAAATAAACATTATTGCATTTGTAAGATATGCACAATAAAATACTTTTTATATTTTGTAGTGATTTAACGCTAACAATTGAGGGAAGAGCAGGAGAGAAAAGATACATCAAAATGTGAGGCAGCAAAAGCAGAACGTGGAGGTGAAGTACTTAGGGCAAGAAAATCAAGCTGCCCAGGGGCACAGTGAGGTACTGAGTGTGTTTTGCGGCACGTGACGGGGATGAAGGGTGGTTTGTTTCACCAAAAATATTGACCAGGAACGGCCACTGGTATACGTATATTGACTGGCATTGATAAATATAAATCTGCACAAAACGAACATATTTGTCTACTCCTGTGTTAATAAGAGTATTAAAAACAGTCTGTTTAGGACAGGCTTATTTACGTACAAATAAACTTCAATATTTAAATGTTTGTATTACTTGTATAGTCTTCTACTCCCAATTAGGAGACTCCAGAAGGGATCGACCGTCTCCATCTCCTTCTGACACACTCTGTCTCCCCTCAGCAAATGTCCAAGCCAACACAATCTCACCTCTCTTACTTCTCTTCCAAAGGTCCAACTTGAGCTGCCCTCTAATAAACTCATGCTTTATTCTGTCCATCCTCGTCACTTCCAGTGCAAATCTGAACATTTTCAGCTCTGCCACCTCCAGCTCTGCTTCCTGTCTTTTTTTCAGTGCCTCTGTCTCCATACTATCACACCAGAAAGCAGCTGGTCTTCTGCTGGTACCTGCCTGCCACAGATCACTCCTGTCACTCCTCCACCCATTCCATCACCATACTGCTCCTGTCACTCCTCCACCTATTCCTCCACACACATCTCTCCTGCCACTCTTCTCCTCCCATTTCCCTGCTCAGATGACTCCTGCTCATCTCATCTCATTTAATCTCATCTTAGAATCTTAGAATTTTTGTTTTTAATTTTAGAATTTTAAATTTTGATTTCAATGTAGATTTTACTTATTGTTTTAATGTTTGCACAGTCAGTAATAGGAGCAGTTCAGGATACATTTCTCTGTGTGTTGTACTTGTATGACTGCATGTGACAAATAAAGTATCTTGAATCTTATCTCATCTCGTCCCATCTCATCCCATCTAATCTCATCTCATTTAATCTAATCTCATATTATCTTATATTATCTCATCTCATCTCATATTTTCTTATATTATCTAATCTCATCTTATCTCATTTCATATCTTGTCTCATCTGTCCTCTTCTCATCTAACCTTATATTATATTATCTCATTTTCTGTCTTGTCTCGCCTTGTCTCGTCTCTTCTCATCTCATCTTATCTGATCTCATATCTTGTCTCATCTGTCCTCGTTTCATCTAATCTTATATTATATTCTCTCATTTTCTGTCTTGTCTCGCCTTGTCTCGTCTCTTCTCATCTCAGCTCATCTCAGCTCATCTCATCTCATCTCATCTCATCTCATATCCATGCCTGAGTGTCGTCACCGGGCCCGTCCTGCGCATGCGCAGTGTTGTTTCAGCAGTGTGACTGGCTGGACTGGTTGTAGTTGGAGAGAGTGGGTCAGTCCTTCTTTGAAACTGGATGTTTTTTTATTTCTTGTTTTGACCCATAGTCTATACCCGCCCAGAAGAGAAGGGTTTGGACCGCTGTGTCTACTCTCCGGACTCCCTCCGGCTCTGTGTGTTTTTTGTGTACGTTATTCGTGCTTTACTGTCTGTCCCGCATTGTTTGAAGCTGCTCGCCGGTTTAGCTTTAGCTTGTTTGCTAACTTCAGGCGAAGTCCTTTCAGGCTTTTGGTCCCATCCTCCACAAAAAACGCCTCAGGTTTCCCTGACCTTGTCTTCCCTCGTCAAAGGGTGTTAGGTTATTTAAATCGTAGAACCTTTTTTCTCTTTTTCTCAAAAATGGCCTCAACAGTGAACGAAATGGACGGAAGTGTGATGGAAGGGGTGAGTTCTCAACGGTACTTTTGGTAAACAACCTGTATTCACGCTGTTATTAGTCAGTTTCAATGCTTTGTGTGTACTTATTTGTAGGTTAAAGTGTCTAAATGGATCTAAGAGGGGTACATATTTCACGCTTTCTTTTCAGGGGGGGCAGATCCTGAGGGTGTCTGCTGCTCTCAGCTGCATCCAAGGCTCTTCTTTAAAAATCAACAAAATTCGAGCAGGCAGAAGCACACCAGGGCTAAGGTAATGCAGCATTCACCCAATTAAGGCTATATATGTTTGTATTGATGTTAGAAATAACTGCTGTAACCGAGATCCAAGCCACACTCCCTCACCCCTCCCCACCTCCTGCATCATGAAACAAAAGCCAACTTGGTTGTGGAGAGTCTGAGCTCCATACACATCTTTTAAGTTGGATTTAAAAAGCCTGAATTGTCTTAGATCCGTTATTAATGCTTCATGGTTCAGCCCTGTCATCCTACAGTGCACATTTGAAAAGTAAATGTTCTCTTAATAGGGCCTGGCCCACAAGCCTGAATAGGGGCCTTTGTTAGTCCCAGCTCTAGCACATGGCCAGCCTTGCTCCACTTTACCCCAACTTCAGCCTTCTACTGATTGACTTTTTTACACTATTCTTACATCCATAAGAAAAAGATTTTAGACATTTTTTGTTCTTGCTACTGCCTGGTAATGCCAGAACAAAACAAGGATGTGTGTAAGTTTGGCTGAAGAGTGGTCTTTGTTGTGATTCTGATGCTTTAGACTCACTGGAGAGCATCATCTACAGAAAAGTCTGCAGTTGGAAACCCCAGGCACTCATTCTTATCTTGTCTTCATTGTTATCCTCTCTCCCCCCCCCCCCGTTTTGCTCCCCTCAATCTCGGCAGGCCTCAGCATCTGTCAGGGTTGGAGTTGATCAGGGACATGTGCCATGGCAATCTGGAGGGAGCCACCGTGGGCTCTTCAGAGATCATGTTGACTCCAGGGAAAATAAAATGCGGGAATTTCATCGCAGACACCCACACCGCAGGGTAAGTGAAGCGAATGTGTGGTTTGCCTTTGATGCCCGCTGGGCACTGAGTCAGTTTAAAGTTGAATCTTTTCAACTCTTTAGTAATTCACAGACATGCATTTAGTCTTTAGACTAAATTGCAAAGCTATTGGGAGCAAATTCCCAGGCCCCTGATTAACCAGAGGCTAAAAAGCTGAGAAACCATTGGTGCTGCAGTTTAGTCCAAGATTAGATCAAAACCAGTGCAAGGGAACCCAGCCCATGTTGCTTTTACACTAGAAATTTGACTCAGACGAAATCATTGTTTGAGGGACTGACCCTCACCTAGGAGGTTATATTGAAAGTTGCTGTGATTATGTAGCTATTATAGGAAATTGTGTGTAATTAGGGCCAATATATAACTCCTAGAAAGTTGACTCAAGTAAGCTCATAAACTAACCACAGGTGATATTGTGTTTTGTAGGAGTGTTGGGCTTCTGCTTCAGGTCTCACTGCCTTGTGCTCTGTTTGCTGAGGGTCCTTCAGCGCTCTGTTTGAAAGGAGGCACCAATGCGGAAATGGCACCACAGATTGATTATACAATCAAGGTATTTTTTATTTTACACAATCTTGTTTTTATGCTAGAAACTGTATGTTTGTTTACTTGAGAGCTGTGTCATGACAATCACTTGTCCATTTATTCCCTAGGTGTTCAAACCCATCGCAGAGAAATTCGGCATGCAATTTGACTGTGATTTAAGAATGAGGTATGTTTTTGTCTTTGAAAACATTTACATTAGGTCTGAACTAACAGTGCTGTGATATTTGAAACTGTATTTGTGGGGGGGTTCCCACAGAGGTTATTACCCAAAAGGTGGCGGAGAGGTGGTTGTAAAGGTGAACCCAGTGAAAGAGCTGAGCCCCATCAATATGACTGAGAGGGGTAACATCACTAAAATCTACGGCAGGGCCTTTGTGGCTGGGGTGCTGCCTTTCAAGGTACTTACCACTGTAGTCCTTTGGCTTCATATAACATTTACTGATAGAACAACTCTATCACAATGTTTTTTCTGGCTGGAATATTTAAAGCTACATTTTATGCCGCCTTTTTTTTTTTTTTACAAACTGTAAATGCTGATTTAATGGCTCCTGTGTTTTAGTTGGCGAAGGACATGTCTACTGCAGCAGTGCGCACTATCCGAAAAGAGATTAAGGACCTTTACATCAATATCCAGTCTCTGCAAGAAAAGGACAAGGCCTGTGGCAATGGCAACGGCATTATGTGAGTTTAAAAACTCAAACTAAGCCGGATTACTTCCAGTTTTCTTTTTAAATACCAGCAAATAAAATCAGTTTCATGACTCCTATGATTTCTGTGTCTTTTCCCACACAGAATCATTGCAGAGTCCTCTACTGGCTGTATATATGCTGGTTCGTCCCTTGGCAAGAAAGGTAAGTGCATATTTTGGGGCAAACTGTCATTAGATGTTTATCAATAATGTTTACAGCCTTTCTTAACCATGCTTATTACTGCATCTCACTGTTTAGACACTAGTTGGCAGCACCTTGAAGTAAAATGTTTTATTTGAAAGGCTTTTGAGAGATGTAATGAACAAACAAGATGTGATACATATTGTTTGCCCAAATCGGATGTTGTTTAATGTATGTGTTCAATAAATGTAATTATATCAAAACTGGATGTTTTGCGGGGATTTTTAAATTGTAAACAAGTGGTAGAATTTTGGGAAAAATGGAAAAAATGAGTGATTAATTGAATCTGTTTTTCCCCAGGCGTGTATGCAGATAAAGTGGGTATCGAAGCTGCTGAGATGCTCCTGAGGAACATCAGACACAACGGCTGTGTGGATGAGTTCTTGCAAGACCAGGTCAGGACCGAGCAGTATTTACATGCTTTGTGATGTGTTACACACAGTAACCTCTGTCTTACTGCCCTAACACCCACTCTCGAGCCTGGTGGTTTTTCTCATGTGGGTAAACATTTTGTTCTCTTTTATAGCTGATTATATTCATGGCTTTGGCTAAGGGCACATCTCGAATGCGCACTGGTCCAATCACTCTACACACACAGACTGCCATCCATGTTGCTGAGCAGCTCACTAAGGTAACACATCACTGTGATGAGATAAATACTGTATTCTAAATAATATTACTTTATTCCATATGTACAGAATAGTATTACGTCCATTTTTCAGTAAAATATAAATGAAGTCCATGTAATTGATTTGGGTTCCAACATATTGTCTGTTTTCAGGCCAAGTTTGTTATACAGAAAGCACATGATGAGCAAGGCAATAATGACACCTACATCATCGAGTGCCAGGGTGTTGGTGCCACTAACTCGAACATGTAAATGCTGGGGGAGGTCATCCTTGGCCCATCTCCAGCCAAGGTAAGGGGGGCGCTGATGGAGGCAATTGGAGGTCTTGTAGCAGAAACACACTACATTAACTGACTGGATGGCCGGAGGAGGACTTGACATCCTCCTTACATTTCTCCACGGAATGAAGAATTGATTTACTGGTCTTTGAACTGACCCTGGATCGGTCCGCGTCATCCACGCTTTTTCCCTTTTTAAGATCTACCGTTTATCAAATGACTTTTGTTACTCAGGGTATTGCCTTACACTGTAACGAAGCGTGTCTTTGGAGCCTTTTGCATTTAAAATAGTTTGATAGAATCTTTGACAAGCCAGTTTAACCTTGTATTGCTTGATAGATCTCAGAAATTGCTGTCACCGGTGTCTGCTCCAGCACAAGCCTTAAAAAGAAATGTTTCAGAAAATCCCTCTGTTACCACAATTGGACCACGTTTACAGCTAATATCCTAATTGTTTGCATGGAATGAGTAATATTCATGTATGTCACTGTTAAATATAGTGCACTATGTGTACATGGAAGGTGGGGTTCACTTGTCCCGGAACAAAAGTTTGAGTCCATGTAGCTGCTTTTGTGTTTTTGTAAATTATTTAAGTCGATGCATTGAGAGAACATGCATTGTTGTTCCATGTTGTTTGATTGCTCACTGCTTAGCTTCCTAGATCTCTGCGAGGTGGAGGGGGGCCTGCATCCAAAAATTTGAGTTTAGTTAATACTGGTCCCAAGACAGACAGTTTAATTTGTAGTGTTTACTACTAGTTATTTATGAGAGAGGGTTTTGGTGGTGATTATTTCAAGGATGCTGGGGATTTTTGTAATTTTGTTTTGTTTTTCTTTTATGTTTTGCTTTACTCTTCATGACATGGCATTGACCCATTTTCTTTATTTGCATTAAGATATTTTTGGAAGAAAACAAGTCACAATAAAAGCCCGAAGAAGAAGGTGTACTGTTACTGGCATGGCATTCAGCTTGGCCTCCCTTTCCTTGCTAAATCCCTTTAAATGTCCTGTTTGTTAAATAACAATGTTATCTGTGGAGTTTACCCAACAGTGACGATGGCGCACAAGTGTCAGTTGTGAAGAGTGCAACTTTGGGGCTGTTGCCTGAAGCCTAAGCCCTTTTGTGCTCAGGGGCCAATACAATTACCCCCAGCAGATGCTCGGACAATAGGAGGAGAAGAAAAAGAATGAGGCTGCCCCATGCGAGATGAATGAATATGCATGGAGCCCTTGGGTCTGGGAAGGGCGCATCCACAATTGTTCGTGAGAGAGGATCGTTGGCGGGGGCTGCTGGGAGCCGCCTGTGTGTCGTATTCAATATCCTGTCAGCTCAGAGACCCAGGCTGCCCTCAGCATCTGCCCCTGAGAGTGAACCTGTGCTTCTGGTGCAGTGTGGCGATCTATAACTAAAAGAAAATAACTTTATAATTTTGACATAAATACAAAGTCACTGCAGGAATTATTAGATAACTGGTCATTTTTGCAGAAGAAGGAACAAGTTAAAGTACATAAAAATAAACAAAAAAATTAATATGTTAAATACAAATAATAAATCCCCCCCACGCCCCAACCATAATTTCATTTCTCTGTCCTCTCGCATACATCTGCTGTGAACTAATCCTTTGTAGGTTTGGAGGAAAAACAGCTGGCTTTGTTTGTTCTGGAAGCGTGGACACCTGCTCTGGAAGTGGTCGTTACGTAACCAAGGCCTTTATTGCTTTATGATCTGCAGCCTTGCCTTTTCCTCGTGGCCCTTTAAATAACACAAACATCCACCTACTGTTGCATGCCGTGGCGGCCTGAGCACGGCAGGCCAAGATTAGGCCGGATTAGTGAATTTATTTCTGTCTCATCACTTCAGTCCTCCTATATAAAGTTTTGTAACTAATCAGTGACGTATAAAATGTGTGGATGTATATGTATATAAATCTATATGTATATACATACGTGTGTGTGTGTGTGTGTATAGAAAACATGCAAGACCAAAAAAAATGACGTAACTCAGAAAAAACGACAATATTTAGTGTTAAAGTGTTTGTTTCTATCATTTTTGGGCTTTCTCTGTGTGTAGCAGGCCTGTATTTTACATTGAAACATCAGTCGCAACCTTAAAGCCACCTGACTGTTGACGTGAGCAACATATTTTTACATCGGCACCTGTCGAGACGTGGGATATATCAGCAAAAAGTGATCAGTTTTTGACCTTGATGTCCTGGAATCAGGAGAAATAAACCTCACGGTCACTCACACAACCTAAACTGTGATGACTGGACGACTGGGTCAGAACACAGCAGGTTGTGTTGGGGGTTCCTGGAATGCAGTGGTCAGTACCTAACAAAAGTGGTCTGATCCTAAAATAAAGTTTAGGCCATGTCGTCACGTACAGGTGTATTTCTGAAAATGGAGATTTTTCGTTTTTAAAAAAAAATCGCGTCCACACGAGCACGTTTTCAAAAATATCTGTCAAGAGCATGCCAAGGCAGCACATGCCGATATAACCTTAAACCGTATAGCATTGGTGACCAATCAGAAGCCTTGGAGAGGCAGCATCATTACCTGTTTCTGGTAGACAAACAACAATAGCGCAAAAAATAAACCACCAACCACTGTTTCGACCGGGGGGATATTTCATGAAACAGGATTGATGGAAAGTCTGTCTTACTTTCCCTTGAAATAAACTTTCCTTTAATCATGTTTCATGGAATAACCCCAGGTCTCGCCCAAAACCGACGTTGGCGGGGGGCGCAGTGCAGAGACAGTACCTGTGTGATGCTGACTCTGACATATCTGCCCCTCATACTGGATGGTCAGTAACTCCGCACATGAATATAAACACTTATAACGCGGTTGAGAGCCGCAGTATTTTGTACACGTCCGGCATTTTAGATGACGTTATATGAGTGGCGCACGGTCTTCGTTTTTCTTGTCCACACGCAAACGAGGAGCCGGAGTTTTCAAAAATCGCCACTTTGGCCGGAGTTTTTAAAAACCTACGTTTTTGCATGTGGTGGAACATGCAACGTTGTGGTCTTACGCTGAGCTTCAATGAAGGATGGCCTCAGGTGGAAGGAATAGAGGAGGATATCAACAGAAATCATCCCCCAGGTGCCCGGGGAAAATATGTAGATGATATTGCCCACTTCTTTTCCTCTAAGTGTCCATCTCTTAACAGTGATACCTAATAACTGCTGGTAAGCCTGTTTCTGCAGTGAGAGGAGATCCCACTGCCACATCAGTCCACGACACTCTTGACCCTTGTGTAAGTATGTTATGTTTTTTGTTTGAAAGAAATTACATATAAATGATTTAATATTATGCATTGTTTAAATCTGTTACAAATCCATGAAATATTTATTTATCATTCATTCTTTTAATAATTTAATAACAATTTCTTTCTATTTTTTCTACTATTTACGTTACAAAATTAGTACATTGTTCTTAATTATTTAGAATTAAACTGAAAAAAAAAACACATTGCCAACAAAAAAGCAAAAGAAAATGTGGAGAATATTTGCAGGTTCTGCATTGTTTTGAAGATTTTCACATGAAAAGGATGAGTTAGGTTCTGATAAAAAAAAATCTGCGTGACGTGTGTAAAACTAGGGGATTACCGTATATATATTCCTGCAAAGTTCCTGCTAAGAAAACTAAAACTCAGGACAGCAGAGCACCAGTTGATGAAACAGGCTTAAGAAATCCGTTTAAAGAGTAATTAGGTGAGCGATTCACTTTTATCTTTTCTAATGATAGATTTGATCCAGGGCAGAAATGCAGATATTTTGGAATAAACGTTTGGAATATTAGGCTTATCACAGTTGTCCTTCTCAACAAAGGAAACAATTCCCAAAGCAGTGTTCCCACACACCAACGGACCTCCAGAGTCTCCCTGTAAACACACACACACACACACAAACATTACTATATTGATGGTTATCACAGTTTGCAAATTCTTAGTTTAAATTTTAGGTCAGACCAAAACAGGGATGTGACAGAATGACCCTGTTCTTCATCTTTTTTAAATCAGCGTTTCGTCATACCATGCAGGCTCCTCCAGGATGAAGCGCACACACCATCCTTGCAGTTATAGGAGTAGGGTGCCACTTCTGAGAACAACGTGCAGTGCCTATGATGGTGCTATTTGTCTCTATAAGACGTTTACTTGTAGGTTTGTCAGCTCCGTTTCTCCCCCAGCCAGCAACACTGCAGACGGTGTTGGCTGGAATGTCCTTTGCTGTTTGAGGGATCGGGATCCAGTTGACAGTTTGGCTCCTTTTGGCTTTTCCACGCAACTGCAATAAGATCATTATTGCATCAACAAGGTGCTATTGCAACCCAGGAACTCCACTCGATCCAGTTGGCCAAAACAGTGATTTCACTTTGATAACATTGCGTGTTATTTACATATTATTACAATGTTTTTAAAGCTGACACAATAAATAAATTGTAAAGATGAGTCTCAACCAACTGCTGGTCCTCCTACAACTCAGTGATCTTAAACTTCTTCTCTTTTTCACTGTATTTTTTTTTGTAATTCGCTTCTTTATCGACATGCTTCATTCTGGGAATTCTGAACTGAAATTACTGATGAGAAACAACATTGAGGAATCACTGTTTCTACATGAGATCATCACCAGCAGTAAGATCTTAGATTGACAGCAATTTAACTGCGAGTGAGTGCTGCTTAATCAGAGTTGGAACATTGATAAACATGGTTCACACTCTAGCACTGAATCAGCAGTCAGAACAATACATATTGAAACAAATTCAGTATCAGAGATTCAGGGGTTTTGCTCGGCACTAACAAAGTTTGCTATCTGGAATCTACAGTAGAGACTTCAAATGTGACTTAGGTCATTACAGAGGTTATTTATTTTCTTTTGTTTTATGTGAAGCACTTAAAACGGCCAATTTCTGTGTTAGTACATACCTTTAAAAGCATGATATCATAATCAGGCAATTTATAACGTGGATGGACGTGGTAAGAAGCCACTTTCATTCGGATAGAACCCTCTCTCTGGTCTGACAGATCATGAGCACCCAGCACTGCTGTAAGTTTTTGACCCCTGTTTTGAGGAACATTAGATTAGATTAGATTAGATTCAACTTTATTGTCATTACACATGTACAAGTACAAGGCAACGAAATGCAGTTT
>JBBPDH010000036.1:7529773-7541846 GCA_037974565.1 Clupeocharax schoutedeni | reverse complement strand
TTGTCCATATCGATATCAGAATTATATCGTATCGACCAAAATTAAGAAATATATCGTGATATAAATTTTTGCCATATAGTCCAGCCCTAGCTACACGCATGTTTTGGCTTTGGGAGGGTCGACTGGATGTGTCTGTAGTGGGACGAGTTCATGGTCTGATGAGATAGGCATGCCACATGCTGCTCGACGCCAGCAGCTCAGGTTTCTCTAATGACAGGCTACCCAGCTGGGTCTTTGAAATGATTCGGTTTCCATTTCAGTTGGCTTTGGCCGATGACCACGCTCAAGGGTGCCCTTGTAATTCTCATGTTGTCCCACATAAAAGACCAAGGCAGTGTTTTGCAGGCATACCTCAGCTTCAGAGAAGCTTTTCTGTTTACTCTTTTGCTGGGTTGAACCAGGGGTCTGGACTGTTGAGCTATTGGTCCCAACATTTTAGATCTTTTGCGGATTAAAATACACACCGGTTTTCAGTATTCACAGCGAAATGCGAGCTTAATTTGTGACTCGATACTGCGCGCCCATGTATATGAGACATTAGGGCAGCTCACCATATATATACACAGTGTATATATACTAGTGATGCTCCGATTGATCGGCTACCGATCATGATCAGCCGATTAGCTGTTTCTCTCTCTCTCTCTCTCTGTCACTCTCTCTCTCTCACGCACGCTCTATGTGCCCCTCTCTCCCTCTCCCTCTTTCTCTCTTTCTCTGTCTCTCTCGCGCTCTCTCTCTCTCTCCCGCTCTCTCTCCCTCTCTTTTTCTCTCTCTCGTTCGTGACTTTTCCTGAGCGTGCCAATCGTCCCCCCCACCCTCTCTCTCCCTCTCTTTTTTTCAATATAGTTAATTTAGAGTTGGTTTCATTTCTACAAATGCTGCAGACTCTGCTAGATTATAGATAAAAGATTCCCATTCCCCTGCCATTCTGTGATCGGCGATCGGCAGATCATGATCTTGGTAATCGGTGATCTGCCCCAAAAATGCTGATCGGAGCATCTCTAATGTATATGTATTACCAATCTGTATGCCTTATATGGATTCATAAATGAAGCACTGCTGCACCCCTACTCCAAATACATTCCCTCAGTTGTGGATTGGCTCAGTCTACGTTGTGTATGGATTTCATGTACTCACTTCAAGTACTACTGCTTTCTATTAATGTCTACTTGAGGTGGTTTTCTTACTCATATGGTCCATTTAATATTACTAGTTAATATAATGTGGTGAAGGTGTGGCTTTGTATGGCTCATTAAACACGTTAGCTTGTTCATACTTATGCAAAAATATGAGATTTCATGAATAGTGCCCTCTGTCCAGTCAAACTAGCTCATATTACCAATTCACATTAAACAGCATCTCATTGCACCAGCGCTTCAAAGGAAGGATATCAAGCGTTCCACATATGTTCTGTAATTGTATCTCTATCCAGCAGAAATGCTATTGTAGTAGAGTTAAATTAATGATTCACAACATGTCTAAAGTCACAAAGTCACAGTAGCTGCACACGAGCAGCTGGGCTTCAGCCTGCACCACTACTGTGGATGCACTGAGGGGTCAAACATATAAATGAACTACATTTAATATGAGGCATTAATAATTGAACACATTAACTTTCACAACACTAAGTCTAAGCTATAAGTACTTGGACAATTGTCCATCATATTTAATCGCATAGATCAATCTAAGCTTCAGATACATACAATAAAGGAATGAGAGACCAAGAACAATAGGTTTCCAGCTACAAACAATCCTTGCCACAATTCCCTTTTGCATTGCACTGCATCATTAAATAGTATAGTTTAATACCAATATATAAAAGTTTAGTATGGTTTTGGTAGAGTAGAATGCTTGTTTGGCCACATAGCACATAACTCTTAAGTCTGTGAGAGACATTTGTTAATATTTTGATGGCTTTCTGGAACCTCTTGACTTTCCTGCTGTAAGCACTCTGGCAGCGATTATTCCAGTGGAGTGCTGTATCCTCGGGAATGTAAAAGGATTCAGATAGAGAGAGGTCTTGTCGTGTTTTAATATCAGTAGGGGTTGAATTTACAGGCTCATTTACCCAGTCTGCTGGCTGTCTGAGTACTGCAGACTGTGGGCCACAGTGCTCTTGTGGTTTACATGGCATCATAAAAGTCTTCCTGCCTGTAGATTTAACAAGCAATCAGGTTGACATAACCTTGTATTGTTTTGTGGTTGAATTCATGGGTTTTCGTGCATACCTACTTTTGTAGCAGAATACCATTAGCTGACTTGGTTGAAAATTGTATAATTTAGTGAAATTCCAAACGCTTAAGAAAACCAGCTTGCTACAATTTGTAGGAATACTCCGGTTAGTCAGTTCTGGGGAACCCCAGTATAATTGTTTTATTTGTCACTGACCTATACCTTAAATTACCAATCCATCCATCATAAATGCTATGAACTTGTATTAAATATGATTTTTCTGTACTTCACAGGGTCTCTGACCTCACTGTTAAAGCTGAGAGAACAAAAGCATTCAAATCGTGCTGATTGTTGTAGATAAATCTAGATTTCTCTCCAGCCTTCATTACAGACCTGATAGTCATCACTGCTTTGATTGCATCTTTAGTGCTTTCTTAACACAAGGAATTCTTCAGTGTAACTTAAAGCTCAATCCTTAAACTTTGAAGAGAGGAAGTAGTAAGACAAAAATGCTAAATCAGTTTTCTAAGAACTTCTGTAAGCAAAAGGTTAACGTCACTTTCACTGAAACGTCTCTTTCCTTGAGACGCATGAATTTATTAAAGCCGACTAGTTTTTGTCGACTAGTTGTTTGACGCCACACACATGCAGTGATGGTGTCCAATAATGAGTAACTTTTATAGCCCCTTTTTGTGAAGGGACTATTATTAACAGGTTAAACCAAGGAACATGTGTCCGCATTAGCCAATCAGAGGCAGAGATTAGTCGACTTCTCTCGGAGGGTGTAGATTTGTGCTTCTGAAGTAGACTAATCGACTTTTGTGTTAATGCCCTAATATAAAGATATTGTTCTTGAAAGAAAATGATTTTGGTTAAACGAGTACGGGCCGTTATTTAACCGCGTGACATTGGTGAATCGATGTTTAACATGTTGCAAGGAAACATATTAGTATTTTGTCTGCACCGCACTGCCCTACAAGCCAGTTTCATGTTGGATCCAATTATAACCTTGATGTAAGCAATTTGGTGATTAACTTCCAGCGTGTTGTGCTGTGGTCACTGAGTGCCTCTGCAGCACAGGAAGGCTGGAACAATGCCATGATGTCAGAGCGTGCAGAGCTTTCCTGTTTTCATTTGTTGTACCAAAAAGGACAAGCACATGTAGAGTCATGCTGAAATGGCATGCCATACATTTGCAAAGAACAAAAAAAAAACAGTATCTCAGCGCTGCTAAAATATGGTTAATTATATGTTATGAGAGAAGGATACAGTTCCAAAATGCTCGTAAATGAGTCGGAGATTTGAAATCTTTGAAATGTCAGTTTCAGTTTCAATTATATGTGCCTTTCTTGCTGGTTGCAAACAGCTCATGGTAAACCACTCTAACCCTGAGAGAGGTATAAAACCGAGCGCTTACATGTGATGGATTTTCAATACGTCAGTAACGTCATTCAACCTCTGGCAAGAAGTGCTGAGCTCATCAGCTCCTATGGATTACTTACTAACTCTCCATTTGTGCTAATGTTAATGGAGCCATTTTAAAGCAATTTTAGAATCATTACACATGGCCAAGTGTGTGGTGCCTCTCAAAGTTCTCGGTCCTGCACGAGACGACTATTGAGAGAGACAGCCTGACAATTACATGATTTGTTGGATTACTCTCTTCCAAAACAGCAACGGTGTAAATATTGCTTTGTTGACTGCGCAAAGTCCAGAAAAGTCACCAACCTTTTTTTTTTTTTTTGTCCTTCCCTTGCAGGTTTGTGGTTCAGGGCAATAAGCTGAATTTGTAGATTAAAATGCCCTGTATGCCCTTGACAGGGACCAGATTGGTGTTTCCAAGAAGGGGATGGGATGGAAAGGGCAGGGGGTAAGAGAGAGGAGGGTACAGAAAAGCAGGCCAAGCCCAGTAACCCTCTAATAGTTCCCATATGTGTTTGTGGTTGGGCCTGAGGGTTTGGAAGAGAAGAGTGAAGCTGAAGGGGCTGAGAGTAAAGTAGAGGTGTGCGTGGTGAGTCTGGCACTCTTCTGCCTGCCCTGAGATCACGCCTTAGCTATGCTCTCCACCTCAGGACCAGCAGCTACACAGCATGTCCTCAGCTTCTCAGGGTGGGGTCAGGCCTCGCTTGCTTTAAATCTTTCAGATACCAGGGACAGTGTTAAAGTTGCTTGAATATAACTACTAGTCTGCTCTGACTGGGTGAGTCCTCACCTGACCATCTAGTTCATCGCCATGAAGAATGCAGACTGGTTCCCTAATTTCATCACTGTACTGGTGGCCATTGTTTGGCTGTGACTGCTCCCTCCATGGCTCCACATCCTTTTGGTGTGACTTGGCATTCCTCGGCCATTTAACAAGTTGTGTCCCAGTAGAACAGGAGCATTATGGAAGTCATGCTGGCTGTGGTTCTCTTTCTCTTCCCTCTCTGGTAATTTTACTAAGGGTAACATGGCAGGCCATTGGGCATTTAGTTTGGATTAAAAAAAAGTCATGCACTTCTTGAATACATGCAATGCATTTAATAACATGTCACAGACTGAAATACCACAATTACAATATCTTACTCTTTTGTTCCAGTGTTGTTCCTCTGCTCAGGGAGTCTATAGGGATTCTGATGCAGCGAACTCCTCCTTCCCTGGATCAGTCTCTTCCTGACTGCTATCAGAGGGTAAGTTACTCATAGGCTTTGTTCAGACAAGCCACTCAAATCTGATACTAACTGGACTTTCTTTTGACCATTTATATAACACATGTTGGCCACATTATCCTACTCTGTCAAGTTTTGATATTGTTCTAGTTGCTAAAAAGTACAATACTGCAATGAAATACATAATTATTGTGCTAGTCAGTCTTTAAATAATTGTTCAAGATTTAAGCTCATGAATTTGACTGTCAACTGAACAAATGTCATCACACTCTGACTCAAGAGAAAGTCATGGTTTGTCCTGCAGTGTGAACAATGCCAGAGGGAAGAAAGCTTCTTAAAGAGAGTCTGGCCAAGCATGCCAGCTGTGCACAGAAGCAGGCAGCTGTTTAAACGTATCAGCTCATACAAAGCCTGCTGTCTTCCAAATGTGTTTATTATTATTTGTAATTATAACAAGCTGTGATGGTCTCTGCAGGTCCAGCAGCTGCAGGGTGTGTATAACCTGCAGGAGCCGCATTTCTGGACTTTGTGCACGGATGTCTATATTGGTACTCTGAAACTCCTTGTGGCTCCTGATGCAGATTCCCGATGGATCCTCAGTCAGACACACAATATCTTCACGCAGGTGAGGACAAAAACAGCCCGTTTTTAAAACTTAATGAATATAGAGAGGTAGGAAATACTGTATGAGTCCTGGGATGACTGGAAAAACATTGAAATGTCATACATTGCGTTCATATATAATGCAGGACACAGACAGTTACAGTCCTTCATGTCCTGACGCAAGCATAACTGATTAAAATTTTTCAGGCTTTATGTGTCTTTTACCTTTGGGGGAGGGATTTCTTCAAAGTATTACTTTAATTCTGCAGACACATTTATTCCAGTCAAGTTATGAATATTGTGTTACACTATACTGTGTGGTGCTTTGGTTGTTCAGGATCTGAGCTTGAGAAAGCACTTTCTTTGTGTCTCCAGGTGGGAGTAAGGCAGCTATATGTTCAGATAGAAGTGGCGGCCATGTAGGAACTGGCCTGACGCAGGTGTCCTGGGACCAAAGCCCTCCGTGCTGCTATGGGGGAGCTCACGGCCAAAACCCTCATCTTCTTATCTCTGGGTTCCTGCTGCTCCACCACCCCCTCGGACCAAGCTGGAGCGGCTGCAGTACAGAACACTGACTCTCACCAGGAAAACCAAACAGCAGCGAAAAGTTTGCCAATAATGTGATACACCCACGGGAAACATCTTGCATCATCAGCATTGCCAACACTGGGGCCTTCGGTCAACTGTTCTTTTTTCGTTTTCTTTATTGTCCCTCCAAGACTTCTCTTATTCGGTGTCGCCCTCTCTCTAGGGTTAGAGTGGTTGTTTGTTCTTGTTAAGAACTTGTACCTTCCATGGACGTTGTTTAAGGCCCATAAAAGTATGTGATTTATCAGTACTCTATTTTTGTACGTCGTCTGACCTCTCACTGCACAGCAGGTGAAGACTTCAGTCGCTTATGTAGTCATGCATTCAAACTCGGCTACTACCCAGGACCTAATAAGTGCCTTTTTTAACGGTGGATTTCAAACCATCTCTGAAAGGTGTCTCTCGAGCACCGGGAATCATGCCTGGCACACCTCCAGTCAAACATGGACCCTTCAAGTCAATTGGGAAGTGTTCTTTTTAGCATTCCTTTGTATTGTTTTGGCTTCCCCCCGCCCAAAGTGTGGTAATGCTTTCATTCTCTGATCTCTGCTCACATAGAGTCCTCGAAGCACACCAGCTTTATTCAGCCATAAAAGGATCTGGTATTATTTAATTACATTTATGGATTTTTTTTATAACTACCCACCCGTGCCACTGGCTAGTACATTTGTGCAATGTAATAAATGATTTTACAATCATATGGTTTTTCCTTTTGGTGAAATGATGCTGTTGTATGCAACAGTTTGGGGACCCCTACCTTACGTTTTGGAAAGTAATTTCTAAGTTACAATAAGTACACGTTCTCAACAGACTACGGTTTTGCGTATTTTAATGCACTATTACTTTGGGTGGGCGTGGCCTGCATAAAATGATTTGGCCAGAGACGTTGAAACCTTTTGCGTGATTTGATCAGTTTCTTTCCATTTGACTTTTTTTGTTGTCTTGAGCTTAATGGAAGGTGTTTGTACAACTTTGGTACATTTTAATGAAGTATGTGTGCGGTAGATGGGTGAACTGAATAAGAACCGAGGAACTGTTAGACATGTTGCAGTACTTGAGCACACAGACCAAGCCTCTTGCTGAACTGTCTGAAAGCTTTCTGAAACAGAATGTGTTTTGTCTGCTTTCTCGCCAACTCTTCATAATAAATCATCCAGAAGACATTAAACATGTTCGATTCCAAGCGTCTGGAGAAAGCAAAAGCAGGATTCTGGTTGTAAAATTCTTTCCTATTTGTAAAAAAAAATGGGTTGAAGTGAGGGCTCACCAAACCACTTATGCACATCCAGAAACTTGATCCATTTCCTGGACGGAGACTATAGGAACCCCACTAATAGAATTATTTTTTTTTATTGTAGGTATCAAACATGACGAGGCCTTCAGGCTGACGAGACCATTTTTCAGAACATAAGCATTCTGTAAAAAAAAATCAGACGGAAGTCATTTGCATTTAGAAGGCCAATCCTATCGAAAGGCACGACTTCAAATTACAGGAGCGCCTCACTTTTCAGAGGCACTGATTTGAGCCAGATGATTTTTTTCCCCCTTCCTCAATAACCTTTCTCCCCCTCCCACTTCCTCCTGTTTAATTCGGTTATGCCATTTTCCGACACACGATACGCGCCACTGCTGCAAATAAAGCTAATTAAGTGGCCCGGACACAAACTCTAATGAAACGGGAGCTTGACCTGGATGTGTTTTTGAAAAGTGGGGACTGGAATAGACTTGTTCGACCTGCAATAACTGTCATTTGTGTGCTTTCCTTAAACTTCTGGCACCGTGGGAGCTCAAAAAGATCAGCTGATCTGATAGCTTTCCTCATAGAGAGCCATACCCAGCAGAGCGCGTCCCTGTTTGTGCCCGATGTTCCTGTAGGTTCTTCAGGAGATGTATGTGGAGCTGTCGGTTATTTTCAGGCCCTTCAGACCCTCTGGGCTGCTGAAGAGCCTGAGCATGTCCACCTCTAGAGGATGGAGGTGCCCAGAGATGATCATGGAGTGCAGTGGTCCTCCCAGGTCACATGAAGCCATCTCCCGTAGAGATCCTGCTCGAATGGCCTGGTCATCAGCCCCCACCCGCGCCAGACCCACACACACCGTGTCCTCAGTGATTGCTGTGACAATGCAAAAAATGCCATGCAAATTAAATAAACTAATCCAGAAGCACATGCTCAAACACCTTCCATCAAATATAATCACATTTCCACACAGTTCTTGAGTCCTGCAGTGCTGACCAGGACAGATGGTCCAACCACCAGCTCATTTTCTCTGAACCTCTTGTGTTCTATTTATGGCCAATACAGCAGCAATTCTTTATCCCAGTTTTGGAGCCCCTGAGCTCCAATCCTTTCTGTTCTCAATCCAGATTTAAAGAATGAGGGCCTTTATAGAGGCCTGAGTGAAATCAGCTGTAAACATGACAGATTGGGCATTAATGGAATATTCTGGTCTACAAAATAACTGTGTTTTAAAAATGCTTTATACAGCATGCAATAAAGTTTTAGTATCCAAGCGTTAGCCAACATTCTGCTCCTTTTCATTATAATAAATAATCAAATATCCAGGTTAAGTTTGGGCTAAATCTGAAAGAATTATGGCTGAAACTGATATGAATAAAATATCACGCATTTCTTCTATACATTTCTATACATTTTCTGGCCAAAATCACATCCTCAGGATTATAGTAGGCTTTGTATCCTCAGGCTATTTTCAAATATAAATTGATTGTCTTTACTCCACTGCTGTACAAATGATCTCAAACTACATTTTTGCATTTGGAGATTTTTTAAAAAATAATTTTAATGAATCGATCCAAAATAATGGACAGTTTATAACTCGTTCTAACATTCAAACAGAACTGTAATATTTCCTAAAGAATCATGACTGAATCACTGACTGATCACATTAAACCGGAGTGAATAAAATCACAGAGCAAAGAGCACAGAAGCCCAGTTAAACAGGGAGTCTCCTCTTATCTCACCCAGTTCCTCTCCCCTCTCTCTGCGGTTCTGCACGATCTCCAGGAGCTGCTGGGCTGCCTGAGCCACGCTCATGAACCTGGGCGGCTCGTAAATCTTGCGGCCCCTTTAAAGGAGAGAGATACCGACAAAAGGCAGAGAGTTTAAGTGGTGATAAAGACAAGAGCTCTCCTGCTAATGCACTGCAGGTACCTGTTGGTGCACTTGCTTCTTCTGGAATGTGCTTACGAGACAAATGGCTTTTTATGCCGGTGTGTTTAAGTAACATCACAAAACCCACTTCACCACGCAGATGCTGTTAAGATGTTCAAGAGTTCCAAGAAGGACTTAGTTACTGCTGACCCACAGCTTCCAGTTTCATCCCAGATCACCAGCGTCTCATCAAAGCCTGAAAAACCCACTTCATTCATTTTCAAATAATTTTTACATTGGGACCCAAAGGACCAACAGAAATAACCGGCTGGTCCAGATCATTTGGCCATTCAAGTATTCATTGTTCATTCTGTTGTTTAGGATACGGGAGCTTTGCCATTTGATGACTCCTAAGACCCCAGTGGAACTCAAGAATGCTCTTGCGGATTCTGGACCAGTTTAAGAATTCGAGTTTCACCACACTTTCAAACAATAAATGAATGGAAAGACAGAGGAAAAATGGCAGTTGTCCACATATGTGCAAGAAAACATGAGCAGGCCACCTGACGTGACCACTGCAGGAGCTTTCAGGGAAATCTGACAAGGCCAGATGGGCTAGTCTACCTTCTCCAGGTCTATCAATGAGCCTCGGGGGTCCATGACCCTGTTCCTCGGTTGTTCTTCCTGTCTTGGACCAATTTTGGTAGGTATTGATCACTGTGTACTGGTCACACTCCACAATACTGGTCATTTCGGAGATGTCCTCAAGTCACAGAGGTGTCATTCCAACTGTAATCTGATACAACGTGAAACGAAACAATGTTTCTTCAGAACCACGGTGGAACACAACAAAAAAACCCCACAAAAGTCATTTATTGCTTGTTTGTTTTCTACTGTCTGTCGTCACCTGCACTCTGTTGAATGCTGCTATATGTTGCACCGTGGTTCATGGAGAAACATCTCATCACTGTGTACGTGTTCACAGCCTCTGATGACAAAGTAACCTTGAACACAGCATTGAACGTTTGATTGAATCCAATATTTTTTTACAGATATTGAAGAGTCTCAGATCCTTTTTCTCACTCATTTCTCAGCTTCCAATACATCAACTTTAAGACCTGACGTTCATCTGCTGCCTAATATCTCCCCTCTACAGGTGTCACTGTAACAAGACCGTTAACATGATTCCCTTCAACTGTCAGTCGTTGTAATGCTATCGCTGATCAGCACATATGAACGTTTTTACTATCGACAAAAGAAGAAACAATAAAAGAGTTAATACAGTTGAATAAATGAACCAAGCAGGCATTTCTGGACAGGAGCTGAGAGTCTGTCTTCGATTAGTCTGTAGAGGAAACGGTGCTAATGGTTTACATTTTTTTCTTCCTCACAGCAGAGGAAAGGTTCGCAGCATCACTCGACAGGCATTTCACCGCGACCAGAAACCAGAGAGCACGTGTTTATTCCATTTCCGAATGACGGTGAAACTGCGCCAGTAAATCTGGGAGAAATTAGGCCACTTTCCACCGAGGAACATGGGCTCCGCTCCTTCCACTGTGCCAAATGGAACCAGAAAACCCCACTCGGCTTCGGATGAAATGAGATATGAAATTACAACGTGTCCATCGGAGGAATAATTATAGGTCGCCATAAAGTGAGCAAGGAGTTAACAACCTCCCGGAACGCATATGCTGAGGTGTCAGAAACGCGTGAAATGTAGCAGTAAACCAAGACGACGGGTCGATGTATTTGGAAAGCAGGAGACAAAGAGTGTGTGTTTACCATTCGCCATAAATTAGACCTTTTTTTTGGGGGGGTATGGGTAAGTGCTTGGATAGGAAACTTAACACATGGCGTTTCTGGAAGCAGCCCAAGGCCCGGTGATAGTGGCTCATGAATCCAAGTCAAACAAACGGCTGCATTTCTTCTCTCCTTTGGCTCCTCTGGGCTCCGGCCAGCAGCCAGTAGAAATGTACAGTAAGTGGATGCTTGCAATAAACCTCAAACTCCGAGGCCCTCCTCCGACAACTCCCACTGACAAGATATAAATCTGAACAGCCCCTTTCCCTCCCAGCTGAGAGAAATCAACTTCTTACCTCATTAGATTCTCCATGGACTGCTCTTTGACTTTGATATCTGTAAAACAGAGGAAATATATGATGTGGAGTGGAGATACGTGAGGAACGCAGTCAGACAGGAAGGGCAGTGTGTTACTGACTATTAGTCACAAAAACAGCAGCAGAACACAATGATGGAAGACACAACACTTGTATCAATTAGTAATTCTAACCTTTCTACTACTAAGCAAAGTAGCTGAACCATAGGCTATGGTTGTTCAGCAACAAAAGCAAAACTGTTTGACGCATTTCTAAAGTGAACCATTTGTCACATGTGAACACTTTACAGCTCACGGTGTGAACATTGTGAAATTGTTCTCTGCATTTAACTGAAGCAGCATGTGGGGACGGTATCTTGCTCAGGGGTGCAGCACTCACGACACTGTTCTCCACTGTTTTCAGACCTGTTTTAGCTACTATTAGTGAATGAGACCCTTCATGACACACTACTGACTTCCAATCTTAGAACTTCCGTTCTGTTCCGATCTTTTTTAAAAATTTAAAATATACTACTACTAGCCTATTATTGTGCCCTATTATTATTATTATTACTATTATTATTATTATTATTACTATTATTATTATTACTATTATTATTATTGTTGTTATTATTATTACTATTATTATTATTATTATTACTATTATTATTATTATTGTTATTAATATTATTGTTATTATTATTATTATTATTATTATTACTATTATTATTATTATTATTATTATTGTTATTATTATTACTATTATTATTATTATTATTGTTATTACTATTATTGGATGCGCCAGGCAACAAGAAGCCCTTCTGCAGATCTCGTCTTTGTTTTGGGACATTAAAAGCC
>JBBPDH010000036.1:7483445-7495116 GCA_037974565.1 Clupeocharax schoutedeni | reverse complement strand
GTTCCTGCCGGTCCGCGGAGCCTCGCTTCTGCACCAATCAAAATTCAGTCAGATCAGGTCTGATCTCAGCCATGCTGCCACTGTGCAGGGCCCTGCAGCCCCAAAGCCTGACATGACTGGTCCCCAGGACAAATAAGTTTGAGAAAAGCTGCGTTAGGACTCGACGGATCCGGTTCAATCGAGACCTCGGATTCGTGATTTTTGAGTTATTTAATGCATCCGAGTGATTCACCCGGATGAGTCGTGAATCGCTCGGCTCTACAACCTAAACAGGTACAGATAACCACACACGTCCTAGCAGATGCAGTGTTTAAGAACCGATTTACAGAACCGAAATTAAAAAATAAAAAAAAAACGAGTCTGTACCCGGTACCGGGTATTTTCGCATCGGTTCTTACTTGGAACCTAATTTCGGTTCCCATCCCTACTTAGGAGGCAACACTGTCACTGAGAGAGTGTAGACTGTAAATCAGTGTTGCCTCCTAAGTGGACAGTGATTTCACAGACGTGTGATTGACTTAAAGTTACACTGTGTCGTTTAAGGGTTCCCTTTATTTTTTTGAGCAATATTTATATTCCCTGGAGGGTATCTTAGATCTGCAGGAGAAAAAGATCTGAAACTAAACCTGGTGGAATGGTGTTTATCCACTGTGCTGTTCAACCAACTGAGCATCAGAGTCAGATCTGCACCGAATGGAGCTTTACATTTACAGCATTTAGCTGACGCTCTAATCCAGAGCAACGTACATCAGTGCTTAAGAAATCCACTGCTTCTTACCTGAAAAACAGCTTAAATCTGAGTCAACTATTACTATACTACAACTATAACTATACTACCAAGATACTGCAGTCAGAGCATCTATACAACAACTGTCACATAACTAGCCAACACCTAACCCAGCAATACATGAGCCCTAGAGAAGATCAACTTATTTTTTTAAAGAAATAAGTAAACAGTAGGAAAGAGAGACAGTTAGTCGCCAAAGTGCTCCTTGAAGAGGTGGGTGTTCAGGCGACGCTTGAAGACCATGAAGGACTCTGCTGATCGGACCAGAAGAGGGAAGCGCTTTAAAATGCTGATTACAAATGTACTATTCTTCTCAGCCTTCTTTTAAATATCTGCTCTTCCATCGCGTTTAACCTAATTTTACGTCTTCTATACTTTTACTATTGGTTTTCTTCCATCCCTGTAATCCCAGTTTATAAACTTCAGTACTGTAAAAACAATAATGTTCAAAGAAATCTTTTTTTTTAACTCTTACCATCAACATTACATGTAAACATTCAGAAGATGTGCAAGTTCACTGGTGGAGTTGAAAGGGTTCCATTTACCACCACAGTGGGAGACTATGAACGGCCAGCTTCTGTAGACAATAGGCCCTGTGATTAGTTTCCCTACAACAAAGCATTTTGCATTAGAATAATCCTACCGACTTCACATTTCGGCAAATTAATTATTGAATAATTTAGAAAAATTTTTTACAATTCTCCATTAAACTGTGAGTAAAGTGTCATTAAAGTGGTTTTGTCATTTGAAACATCCTAAACAGTGAGGAACTGACCACAGCTTCGCTAAAATACAGATGGTTCCTCTTTTGTTAACCACAAGAACCCGCTTTAGAATAGGTTTTGAAAGGACAGATCAGATCTCATATTGGTGAACAGCCAGTCACCACCAGAAACACTTTTCAGTCTAGGCTTGGGCTTAATCTGGACTGGCCCTCAAAGCCGAAGAGTCGAGGTAAAGGAGAGCAAAAACAACAATAAAAAATGCTTCACAATATCATTTATTCACAATCCCTGCCAGTACAGAATCATTGTTGCACATTAAGTTACACTTTTTAAATAGTTTCATTTTTTTTTCTAATTCAACCATCCAGTCGGTCCCCCTCCCCCTCCCCCTCCTTTGAAGAAAAAAAAAAAAAAAAAAGCAATTGTATTATACAAAAATGCAATCCAAAATTTCACACAGTGAATTCTTTAACAAAATGAAAAAGAAAAAAAAAAAGGTTTAACAGCTAAATCCACATTTGGAGAAATATAGTCCTAAACATTCCTTAATGGAGTATAATATAATAAAAAAAACCCTTATACTGTTATGTTGCAGTTATTTTGTGTACCTTAATTTAAGCAATCTTATGCACTAACTTGGGAGTAATCATCAAAAGCAATTACATTTCCCAAGGTTAGAATTCACAATTCAAATAACAATAATAATAAATGCAAGAACAGACCCACGTCACAAAGAAAGAAAAATCAACAGGTATGAGGAAGCAATGAACTTGTTCAGCGTGAACAAAAAAGGAAAAAAACACACACACAAAAAAAAAACACTCCCATCGGGACTCATATAAATCATTTCAACAGTCCTACAGCGGTGTGTGTGGGTGTGGGCGTGTGTGTGGGTGCAAAACTTCTTTCTACTGCTAGAACTACTGCATACTGTCTGTTTAACAAGGCGCATGTGCTCTGACGTGTCTGTGATGGGCCCTTCCTGACCCAAATGTGTAAAGAGAGAGGAGAAAACACACACACACGCACACACACGCATGCACACGCGCACACACACACTAAAGAGAGAGGAGAAAACACACACACGCACGCGCACACACAAACACACACACACACACACACCAATACTCATTCGCCCAACCGGACGTCCTCCCACCGAGCCGCACACTTTGGACAATTTCGGTTCATCTCTATACATTAGTAGTTCGAAACAGGACTAAAAATCTCCAATCAATCAAAACTAGACATAAATGCGATCAACATTTACATTAATCGGGGAAAAAGGATGAACTCCAAGCAGAAACACTTGAGGCTTTTCACTGGGTGTGGAATATAAATAAGATGCATCGACACTTTCCGAGCAAAAAGAACGCTTTAACTATTTGGTTCCCTTTTTTTTTCTTTTCATTTTACACATAAGGTCTTCCTACCACTGGCGGATGGGAGGATGCGTGTGGATGTTGCTTTGCAACAATAGGTAAAACAGCGAATCTTTAAACGAATGACAAACGCACTAATTCAGTAAAGGTCATAACTACAGCCTTTCTGAGGGAAAGACTAGTTTATCACTGCGTTTCATGCAAAGAAACTAATTCAAACCAGCCTGAAACAAAAATAGTAATAATAATAATAAAGATAATAATAGATCCACCACATAACACTCAAAAGAACTCACCCGGGTGTGGTCTCCTCAAAACGACCCGTCTTATGAAAACGGCGCTTTCTGAGGAAACCGGACCCAGAACCAATGGCTTGTTCACAGTCATCCATCATGATCTCTTGGAAATAATACACATCATTAAGAGCCCCCCCCCCCCACACAGTATGATTACAGAACCCAGTTACACCACTGTTTGGGATTTACCCCTGTAAACCTTCACTAGAAATTGTGAAGATGATTCACTTGTGGCATTTGGACAATCTTCATTTGAATCAGATGCTTTTAAGTTCCTCCATTGTTCCTGTTAACACCTGGGTTGCTTGGAACTCATGTGGCCACCACATGGGCGTCAATCTACTTTCACACTTCTGTTATGTGACAGCAAATGGACACAGGTGGCCAACCCAGGTTTGTATTCGTGACGAACTGTGATGCCTGGTGGAAAAAACGTCTAGTTTTCTATAGAAAAATGTAAAGGGAAATACAGTAGGTAACTCCACTCTCACACACTCAAGTCCTAGAAGGGGTGGCTGGACGTCTATATAGAAATTCACCATGTCTTTTCACACTACTTCCGCTTAAAATTGAGAATATGATGGTATGAGAGTCGGTAGATTTCATCAGAAAAGCAATGTAGGTCAGACGATTAATGCAATGCTGTGTGTGCTTACACTCAAGTGTTAGGAGTTCAAATCCCTGTTGCAAGGCATGCAATGAAAACGCTGAAGAGTACAAGTCGTGCAACTTGGAGTGCACCTGCAACGAACGGTCTACAAATCCCTGAATCTTGGTTGCAGAGAAAACAGGTGAGCATAAGCGGTTAATGGCATTCACACAGTCAATATTCATCCCACGCTCTGATGATGCAACTAAAAGGAGCAAGGCACAGGGTGTAGTTTGCCCTCAAGTACTGAAGAAAGCTGTATTTTTTTTTTTTTTGCTCTACATGGCAATGAATGTGCTATTCTGGTAAAAAAAAAATGTATAGAAGGTTCTTAAGAAGCTATTCTGCCACAATAAAGCCATACCGTCAGCGGCTGTGAAACACAAACCTGTACTTGCATCTCTGCCACTGAAAGTACATCGACAATGAACCCAACAGATGCAATCTTTAAGACTGCTCAAATCGTCAAAAGCTCTTACACAAGCGGTAGTAACAGTTAAATAAAATCGTACACCAAATAGGTGTGTTATAGGATGCAGCAGAATGTCTCGAGAGACCATTAAACAGCGGCCGGTAAAACTGCATAAAGAAGTGAGCGCGAAGATAAAAGGTGAAAAAGTCGAGTACAGTGGGAGTAAAGTGTGTCCACATGGCTGTAGGTGAACTGCACACTAAAACAGGTCTTTAATACGGAGCGGGTGATTGTGACCGAGGCTATATCACCTCCACTGTCTAAGAATTCGGTGCCCTGATCATCTGGACTAATCTGTTAAGAAAAACATCCCATTAACTCCTGCGTTATTGCGTGTGAAACAGCAGCAGCCGCATTCTAAACCGAAACAGTTGCCAAAGATCAACAGTTATAATTTTGCATTGTACTGAACTCTTAAAAGAAAGTGTCAGAAAGGGTTCTTTAAGCGATTCCACAGAACAGGGTCTCTCAATTTGGGCCTCTAGGACCCCCAGAGGGTCCACACTTTATCCCCCAAGGTTGAAGCAAAATCTGGACGCCCTGAGGAGCAGCCTGACACCCACAGAGAGGACTAAGGACTAATTTAACTTCACAGAGAACCATATCAGTAAATGAAAAGCATTCTAAAGGTATAAAGAACCTAAAAAGATGGAAATGTTCATTCAAAAGCTCTACCTAGAAACCTTATGCGAAGGTTCTTTATGAGCCAGCTTCGTAGTCAAGTCCCAGACTACAGGACTAAAGGAAAATATAGTCCATGACTAGAATTAATCCTTGTCTGGGAAAAAAAAACATGCCTAGATACTCAAAAAGCTCCTCACAGTCTCAAGTGTTCTCTATAGAACCACACACTTTTATGGTATCCTGCAGAGAACCCTTTCCGATCATCTTATTTTCTTTTCAGAGCGGAAAGTATAACCAATGTTCAGTAGATTCATTGTGGACAAGATCAGATCAGCACCTAAAGATCAAATGGTGTATTTTACAGTCGTCTTCCACTTAGTCCTTTTCTCCTTTTGGTTCCTGTACGATTCATCAAAGAAAATCTGAATTGACCTAACCTCCCCTCTTACACCAAAACAGGGCCATCAATTAAATAAAATGAACACCTCGAGGGACTATTAGTTTGGTTAGTTCAATAAGAAACGGACAGGCTAAAACAGGAGGAAACCCACACCAGCAGGATCTCACTGCGCATAAGTTTGGGACTAATTTCATGTATATGAACTTAAATCAAATGTTTGGTCCAAGTGTACGATTACTCGATTATCCGTTGGTCTAATCTCTATAACATAGTGACATCACATCGATTAATCAGTCAAAACATGTCTGGAGTCAGAAGTTTGCTTTTTCAGTTGGAGCTATGAGTGTAATATTACAACAACAAAAAAAGATTTTGGGTGACACTTTTCAAATGACCTTTTCTGCTACATTACCATAGTAGCTCCAGAGAAAAACAAAAAAACTTCAGACCACAAACATACTTGCGGATCAGGGGGAAGATCGTGCAAATCAGATTTTTCTCTCTAAAAAGCAGGAACACCAAAAAGGAACAAAAGGAAATATGAATGCTTTTAGTTTTAGTGCACAAAACGGGAGAATGCAAATAATTCACCTGATATTGAGAGTTTATCATCCATGCTACAAAACCACACTTGCAATGAATGAAGTATGCAAGTTTAACACAAACGTTCTCTGGTGAGAAATGCCCCATTAGTTGCTAAATCAGTAGATCTTGGTTGCTGCGGTTCTTAAATTCACAGTCAGAAATTCTGGAGAGTCAGTGCCTGTGTAACGAACGATAGGCAAGACTTTGGAAAGACTGCATATTAGGTAGTTAGAAGGAAAATCCCTGAACCGTTCTTCTCAACCCCTCAGTCACTTAGACCTCCTGACTCGAGTCACCAGGTAAATGGATGTCCTTTATGAGTGGAGTCATGTTTGAGAAGAGGAAAAACCTTGGGATTTCCGTTTTGCCTGCACAAGGGGCACTAGATCCAAACCCCCTCGCTGCGGCCTCACTGGAGAAATCATTAACCTGCCAATCAAAACACTCCGCAACTTCACAGAAGTTAAAAAACAAAAATGACAAAGTCCTTTTCAGTTTGATCAGAGGTGATCCGAACAGTCGTTACAATTTACAACATTACAATTTTCTCTTTTCCTGAAGATCTGTATGTAGATCAAGGATTTCACTGATGAAGTGAAAACAGAATGTATAAACAATCATAAAACAGATTGTCTCCAACACATTTAGTCTCTTAGACTGTGTCTTTTTTTTAATTCCATCCTCAGGATGAAGCATGTAAATGTCACTGTTCAAAAAATACATTAAAGCTGAACGGTAGGTTAGTGTATGATTTAAAAAATAAAAAATAAACATTATAGCAACAGTAGGCTACGAAAGACCAGAGGCCTTTTCTGTGAGCTTTGTATTGGATCTGTTTCTGACCACCTCTGAACAAAAATGGCTAAGTTTTGGAGGCTGAGCCCCTGCAGTACAAAATAATCAAGGTACAACAAAAATTACACCAAAAACAAACAACCCAGGTAAATTTGGCCATGTTTCTCCAGGAAGGCCAGCAAGGCAGGTTAACCAATCAGAGACCCTGGGGGTTAGTGAGACGGGAAAAAAAAGCTATGAAATGCAATGCCAAGACAAGAGCGAGCTTAAAACTATGCTTGTAAACCCGTAAAAACAGCACAGAATCCCACTAAAAAAGACAAAACTGTCTAACCAGTGACTGGAGGCATGCCTAGGCATTTGATACCAGGTGAAAATAATCAGTATTGAACTGACTGAAAGGTCATCAAAAAAAAAAAACCTGTTTGAAAATGTGCTGAGGTGCAAGTTATTGTTTTAAACAGCCAATGTGCATTAAATCTTTCCCCATCAGAAACACACCCATAATTTATAGGTAGCACATCACCACCATACTCTGAGCTATGAGGCTGCACCACCTCACATGAGTAGAGGGAAAGTCACACGCGTTTTCTCTAAGCAGCTCAAGTAGCTACAGCCAGAAGATCTGAACGGTGTAAACTGATCACCTGAAATTATATATATATGTATATATATATATTAAAAAAAAGCTATGCAAGCTTAACAATCCATATGGTAAATACACAGAATGCAGCCTGAGCTCATTGGTTCATAATGAGTTTGAAAGCCAAGATTGTGGATTTCTAATATTTAAATTATTACTACTCTGTAGACTTCAGTGAGGCCAAGTAAACACTTACATCGATAAAAGGTTTCTCAGTTGCCCTGGTATCCAAGGCAATGAGAGAAATAGTTTGTCATAGAAAAAAAAAAAAAGAAAATTCATTCACAGAACAAAAAGAGGAAAAAGAGCGAATAAATGGCAGATACTGCTCGTTCCTATAAAAAAAACCTGACTGTAGGTCTGACTGTGTCAGTCTGTCCTGTTCGCGTACACCACCCATGTTTGCCTGATTATGTTAGTGGTTGTTTTTATATCCAAATTTTCCTACATAGCCCTTATCTTGTGGAAAATGTGGAATGCTCAACATCCCAATACCGCGGTGGCAAAAACAGGTCACCCAATAAGAGTAGGAGAATGTTGGATGGTGGGAGCACAAACGGGTGGTGTACGGTGGTCTTGGGGAGCCTGAAGTGAATACGACAGAAGATGGGCTACAGGAATCTTCGTACAACGGGCGAGAGTGGTGCTATCGAGGCTTGAGACACGGGCGTGGTAAAGACCGCACCTTTCTCATGCAGCAGGTAGAGCAAGACAAAAAAAAAAAAACTGGCTAGGAACATGTGTGAACCACCCCATTCTTGGACAGGTCTGGGTTGCTGGCCACCAGATCAGAGGAGAGGCTGAGTGAGGAGGCCTTGCTGGTCAGGGAGGACATGCTGCTGCTGCCCAAACCACAGTCCTGCATTACAGAACTCGACCCGTTCGAGTTCTCGCTAAAAACAGAGAAAAAAAATCAAGTTCATCAGATTGAGTACAAGAAAAGCTAACAATTTATTATGCTCAGAATTTGAGTACACAAGCCAGTGAAGTGAAACATTCTCCACCCAGACCCACTGCCTTGGGTCCCAATCCTATCTTGACACTTTTTACTGTTATCCAGTTCTACCTAAACACCTGATAACTTTTAAAGGGTCTGAGGAATTCCAGAAGGACCTACAAAGTCCGTCTTACCTGAGGGCTATCTGGTGCTCCTCGCGTTGCAAACTGTGCTCACTCTGGCCGTTCTCACTGGCCGCTACCAGCTTGTACTTCATCCCAGGGGCGACATGGCCCTCCTGCAGCACATAAAAATGGATAAGTATAGCTCTTTGATCAAATGAAGTGGTGTGAAACGTCTGTTCCTGACTGTTGAGAAAGTTATTTATTCTTTATGAGGCAGTAAGTGTGGTGTTCCCCCTGCAATGGAAAGGCTGCAGGTTTGAACTGCTAGTGGCACCACTGAGGTACCCTGAACAGCCCACTGCTTCACTTGGTGAACGAAAGAATGACACACTCTGTGCTGCGGTGCGGTGTGTTCACGCGTGACTATAAGGGGCACATTTTACTTTATTCACATTAGATTTGTCTGGATTGCTGGTTCTTTTTCTGAGCAAAGGGGTTAATAGTATGTGCTTGATTAGTGTGGACAAATCAAGTAGACAAAAAGTTAAAACAGCAACCTTGCAAAACCTCATACAGAGGCAAATCAGGGTTCTGTCCCTGTGGGTTTGCTCACCATGGCCATTTCCCGTGTCCTCATGCCGATCTCTCTCTCCACCTGGTGCAGCTCCAGGCTCAGTTGCTCGCTGGACACGCCGCTTGTTGACCACTCCACCGGAGCAGGCGGACAAGCCACCAAGCCCGGCTCCCTCTGCAGAGCCACTACGCTGTTGGAGCTCTGGATAAGGAGATATGGTGATTAGGCCAATAGTGTATAGGATAGTTATACTGAAAAGTGTCTACTCTGTTATGTTGCTTCTACTTTCATCGCTTGTTCTGTCCACTTCGCTGTTGTAACAACACAAATTTCCTACTTGTGCAACAACTAAAAGGTTCTTTTATCTTTTTCCCCTTGCAACTTTTGCTACTACAGTAGCTGCTATGAAGTTGCCTAGTCAGTTACATAGCTAGGGCTAGAAACTGTGGAAAGACCCTGAAGCAGCGGACCCCAACCTTTATTTGGTCACGGACCGGTTTAATATCAGAGACTATGTTCACGGCCTGGCCTTTAAGGAGCGGCAGATAAATATACGTATATTATACAAATCAATGATACGCATAAAAATGGGGATATTTTAATAATATAATAATGGGGGTATCTTTAAAATATAATAATAAAGGTAAATCCAGTGTGTACTCGCAGCTTTATTAACAGCGTTGTCATAACAACGAGCCGACAACAACAGAACACGGGGAACATCCATGTTTTTTTTCTGTGCAGCCCACATGAACAACGGCCCGGGGGTTGGGGACCACTTATTATTTCAGAAAGATGTTTCTCTTTTCTTTTCCTCCCAGACAAGTATAGCTAAAAACAGCATATTGGGGAGATACAGAACTGCTCTTACCTCCATGGAGCGGGTCTGCTGGGTAATCTGTTGGTTGACCTGCTGAAGCTCCATCCTTAGCTGTTCCCTGTCTGAGGCAGCAGGGGGCAGACTGAACGACAGAGACAAGATCAATTAATCACACACTTTTACTGACAGGAAAAAAAATTACAGCAGGCTTGACTACTGCAGCCCCTTTTCTGAATTTAGTGCCACTGTTAACCCAAGACCTAAGGCTGTGACATCCAGAGGTGTCTCCAACAGCACTAAAACAGGCAAACATTAAGACTGTTTGATATATAAGAACGTGCTACTTTTAACCTATATTTAGGTGACAGAGGTTCCTCGGAAGGGCACTGAGGGGGACGTTGTATCTCAACTCAATTTTTAAACTGCAGATATCTTTAAATGTCACAGAACAGAATCCTGCATCTTATATGAGAAGATCAGCACCACCTGCAGAGAAATCTAGTTAGATGCTTCTGGTGGGTGTGGGGTGAGTGAGTGGATAGGTATGGGGACACAACAGCACTCACTATCCACAAAGAGGGCCTCGGGTTTAAAAAATGAGAGAGAACTTGTGGTGTAATGCAAAAAGAACCTCACCGCTCACTGAAGTGGCCCTGAGACGTCATGGTTTGTTGGGGGTAGGGGGCTTCACTCCATCCTCCATGATTTCCATAGCTATAATCAGCTGCACAGAGAAAAAAAAAAAAAAACATACATCATATTGAAGCACAAAAATAAGCTACTATGGGAGGAAACCACAAAGTGCTACAAAGAACAGATAACCCAGTAGCTTTCAGTCATGCCAGACATTAACTTACATGCCATGTTAGTCACGTTTGTACCTAATCAATACTTCAAAAGTTTTAAGGTCACGCAGGTTACCTGCAGAGGCAGCATGTTTGGCTGGAGGCCCTGGCATCAGGCCGGCAGGCTGGTACCCTGACTTGGACGTGCGGGAGATGGCTCCGAAGCGTGAAACAGTAGGCAGTGAGCCAAATGGAATTATGGGGTCGTCGTCTTTCACCTCAGGTGCCCTGCGCTGCAGCTCCAGGGTGGGATCTCTCAGGCCTTTTTCTACATTCTGCTAAGAATAAGAGCAACCGTTTACACCAACCTCGATTGAAAACATTCGCCCTTAATATAAACACTCGATTATTCATTTATTAATTACACAGAAACCTGTGTTTGTTCAACCGAAACAAATCAAAGGGTGATAAATATCACAACTCCTTTTAATTCTATGTGGCCTTTGGTCTGTCAACATGCCAGAAGTGGACAAACTCAACAGAGCAAACAAAAATAACCTTGTGCCTTGTGCTCCCACTCAAAGTGATAATAACACAACAACCAGGTCAATAGGAGAGATAACTTCCTTCAGCTTGTTCCAATTCATTTTGAGGGCATCGGAGATTCAGAACCAGTATTAAAAAAAAAAAAAAAAAACACAAAAAAACAAACACACCATTTCCATGTAGCCTGTAGCCATGCCCTCCTTGGATTTCATATCCTTGGTGCCAATGTAGGGGACGAAAGTGTCACATGACCATGGAGAGTATTGAGCAGTGCAATCTGGCTCTCTGAAGTTCTCAAATGCAGTGGAGTTCTCTTCCACGTACTGCTGAGAATTCAGAGGAACACACAGTTTAGGGTACGAAGTCATTTCAACCACTCATCATAAAACAGCTCTGATCAGGCCTTGCTCTGTAGAACCCTGTTCCCAGAAACCCACATTAACCCCGAGATCCCTTCTGGAATACCCCCCTGGTCTCTTTGATGTTTATGCATTGCTTTTTCTTTTCTAATATTTAAAGCATTAAACAA
>JBBPDH010000036.1:7346362-7361993 GCA_037974565.1 Clupeocharax schoutedeni | reverse complement strand
TTTTGAAGAACAGGGTGCACCCAAACACTACGGCATTTTTTGTCTTTTCTGCGTAAATAAAGCGTGTAGCAGAGTTATAGCAAGGGTTTTTCGTTGGAGGAAATGGAGAGTGCGTGGAAATGGTGGTTGCTTAGCAAGGACAGACGCTTCCGGAGCGCAAGCGCCGAGCGCTTGTGGAAAAAGGAGAAAGAGACGCGCCTCGCGTTTTCCACGCGTTTTAGGCTTGATATGTGAATGACCCCTTATCCTGTTGCCTCGCAACCCCCACTCCCCACCCCGCAAAGCCCGAAAATCTCACGCGCAGGTTTTGGGTCAACTTGAGAGCCCTGCCCTAGAGTCAGTGCTGATAGTGGCTTGGCACATGTGGGAGAAGTGTCAATGCTTTCAAATGTGGTCAGAAAGTACCTTTGCATCCCTGCCACAAGTGTGCTGTCAGAAAGTGTTCAGCTCAAGTGGCCAAGCCTAAACTGAGCACTGAGAATCCTCAAGTTTTTCCACTTTAACTTAAACTAATGGAACTGAATCAGACAAAAGAGCACTCCAGTCCTGCAACCTTTGATTATGATTTTAAATAGGGAAATTGGCTAATATCTACGCTTAAATTGAATAGACTTTGGTTATTTTGTCTTTACTATGATGCATCACTCTTTACATTATTATTTAGGTTTCAAAAGACAGTATTAATTTGTTTACATTCAATGTATGCACAGATTATATGTTTATGTTTTTTTAAAGATAAAAATATGATAGTCTATGTTGTGAAATTAATACATGCAAAATAATCATGGAAATCGTGAAACCGTGATTGTTTCCCAGACCATTATTGTGCAATCAAAATCTATAATCATGACGTCCCTATATATGTCTGTCTGTCTGCGTGTTTGCGTGTGTTTTGCAAGTCTGTCTGTCTGTAAGAGTGTGTGTGTGTGTGTTTGTGTGAGTGTGTTTTTATGTCTGTGTGTGTGAGAAAGCGAGATAGTGTGTGGCTGCATGTCTGTTTTACTTTGTGTGTGAGAGAATGTGTTTGCATGTCTGTCTCTCTGTCTTAGAGAGAGTGAGTGTGTGTTTGTGTGTGAGAGAGAGTGTGGTTTGCCAATCTGTCTGTGTCTCTGTTTGTATAAGTGAGCGTGTGTGTCTGTCTTTGTGTGTGTGTGTGTGTTTCTGTGTGTATTTCTATGTGTATATTTGTGCGCTCTGATTCTGCTTGATCTGTAGCCAACGGTCACGTTAAATATATTGATAGAGCTGGCTGGCATGATTCACTTGACTACCAGGTCAGCCACAGCCAGGGAAAGTGGACAGGACAAAGAGTTTAAAACGATTATTCAGGCACAGATCTGTCTTCTGACTGAATGTATCCACTCTTCATACACTATATGGTCAAAAGTATTGGTACATACACACCTGTTTATGTTTAATCTTAACACAGCAAACCAAGACATTTTGGACAATGCCAATGCCAATGCCAAACTTTGTGGACCATTTTGATTCCAGCCTGTCCCCCACTGCACAAAGAAAGGTCCATAAAGACATGGTTGGATGGTATGGAAGAACTTGACTGACCTACACAGAGCCCTGACCTCAACCCCATCCAGCACATTTGGGATTATCTGAAACGGAGTTTGCGAGCCAGCCCTTCTCATCCAACCTCAGTGCCTGACCTCATAAATGCTCTGCAGAATGAATGGGCACAAATTCCCACAGGACCGCCAAAATCTTGTGAAATCCTTCCAAGAAATTTTGAAGCTATTATAGCTGCAAAGGGGGTATCCTCAATACAATGTATTGGCAAAGTTTGCTTGCATGTGGATCCACTTGACTGCCAGATCAGTCACAATCAGGAAAAGTGGACAGTGAGTTTCAGGGATGTCATTTGAGCGAATGTAACCACATTTCATGCATCATCTCAATGACCTCAGTAACATCATACTCCTATGATGTCATTAATGGCAAACAAACCACCACAAGGAGGGTAAACATTTTGCAGTCATATTAGAGAACTTTATTAGTCTTATTTGATTAATAAAAAACATGCTGTCTTTTCAGCAATGATCAAACAGAATAATACTTGATAAACAATTCCTGACAAATAACACAGAAATGTAAAACATTAGACCTTTTATGCAAAAACATTCTTAGTTATGGGCATCCTAAAGTGTTGTCCAGAATGTAACAAAAACCTATATATGTATATGTATATATGTACCTATATATAACCTATATATATATATATATATGTATATATTCCCTATACAGAATATGTGACCATTTGTCACTACAGAGTTGGTTGTATAGACCCACTAAGAAGGCTCTGCTTCATAGGGCATCCTCATTGCCTAGATTCAAAATGTGTTTTTTCAGAACACTACCCAGTAGACTTTGACTGAATCAGCTGGTGTAATAGTGCCTGTAAATTCTTCACATCTTCCCTTAGGTCCTGCAGATCCTTGCTCTTTTGCTGTTGGTATTTTTCAAGTCTGCTAAGAGTTAGGAGATCAGCTTGCACTGCAGATGTGGAGATTTCCCTTTTATAAAGACAATGATTATAGGTAAGTAAGCATTCACTAGTTTACAATATTATCATAATGTTGCATTAGATAATATTTACATACCTGTAGCTTTTAAAGTCCAAGCATATTTTGAGTCAGCACTGATCAAAAATAATATCACATCATATGATGCAACCATATTGTCATACTTAAATGGGTAATTGTTTGGAGATCCTTGAGGCGGAAGGGTCTAGTATATCTTGACGTCACTCTTTCAGAAAATTTAATCTTTTTGACTCTATCACTTCAGTATCATCTTCCAGTGTCTTGTAGTGTGATGCTTTTACATAACGATGTCAAAGATAAATTACTTCTTTGTCACTATTACCTTTAGATCTGTGTTACCCTTTTGCAGGGGTTTGGTTGTTAATGCATAGCCACAAGATTTAATGTTGTGCTAACTAAGTGCATGTAAGTAATGTGTGACAGGTATTGCTTGTCACTTCAGATGATCTATGCATCCCTCATATGATATATACTATAATTTTCTGTGCACAGAACAATCAGCCAGTCATCATTTATTTATTCTTGTATTTTATAATGAATAGCTAAGCTTCATGTTTGTACAAACATTATGCATGGGATCACCTTGTGGACAGCAAGTGTCTAACATATCTATTGCATGCTGAATACTGCAGAATGCCAAATTATGCATGGAAAAAACCAGAATAGAACCAAAGTAAGACACTCATCATAAAACCAAGACCCAAATAAACCCACCTGGCACTCTCATCTCTTGGAGCTGGGGTGTGTGTTTTTGTCTGTTTTTGAATGTCCAAATATTCATCCAGTGTGCCCTGTAGGGTTTATGAAGTTAGACTTGTGGCTTCTGTATGTCGAATTGAAATTTAAGGTATAAAATAATATATATATATATTATATATATAATATAATATATATTATTTTTATTGGTCTGTCAGAAGGTACCTTAATCTGTGCTGTGAGCTTCTTCATGCCTTCATGGTGCTCTGGATCGGTTTTGATGTCATCATCGTAAAGCTCCCCAAGCGGGGCACAGTAGCGCTGGATGTACTGTTTATCATAGAAATGCCAGAGGCGAGGCATGGACTCTTCTACTTGCAGGATGATGGAGGCCTGTTGCATCACTGCATTGGCCAGTGCATTGTCATACACTCTACAGAAAGAGTGTACAGAGGCTTTGTTGGGAGCACAAATAAATCTGCCATCCGACAACAAATATGTGACACAATCATTATTCTTATCCCTCATCTACCTTTGGAAAGTGTCAGACAGCAGGGCAATCATCAGGTTGACACACAGGACTGCAGACAGAGCCAGGAATGTACCGCAGAGCAAATAAGCCATGATGGGGTCCACCGCCACCATGGCATCAAACTCATATTCATCCACTAGTGTTATCCGGTAGAGACTGTAGAGCATCTGAGGCACTGTCTGCATACTGGGCACATCAGCTAGGCCTTAGAGCAAAAATAGCGTTCTAAGTTTAATCTACAGTATAATCTATAATGACTCTTGTACCAGTAAAGAAAATAAATATAAAATCTCACCTCCAAATATAATCCAGAAGGCACAAGCATACGGAATATAGATCTCTGCATACAAGAAGAGGAAACGCAGCACGTCGCCTGCAATCTTCCCCAGCATGACAATAAAGGGACCCATTACTCTAAAGATTGATAGAAAATCATTAATTTGTTGATGGTTTTGATTCTGAAACTATGATAGTTTGGGATCCTCTCTAAATACTGGACTTTCCTGGTTGCAGTACAGAATGTGAGATGGTTTTCTTCTTAGTGGTGACTAACAATAAGTGTACCAATGATTGGCACTGACCAGCTGCTGTGAAGCTTCTTCCCCGAGGCTTCACTCCTCCTAATAAGGACGCTTCTTAGAACTTTTTTCACGTCCATATTCTGCGAGCAGTGGCACATATTTTGCTGTCACAGACCAAACTTTTATCTTTGCCTTTATTCTGGTAACTTTGAAGGCAAAGTGTCTGTATAAGGTGATTTTATTCCAGGTCATCTTTGATATTTCTTTTTTAAGTGGTTGAAATGTTTACACAATGTAAAGGGCACCTTTTAAGAACAATTAATCAATATGAGCTTTAAAAACACATATTGCCATGTACTTGTTATATCCACTTTACATTCCATGCCATAACTCTACAAAGTAGTGGAAGAAAATATGTCTTTTGTGATCAGATTCATCCATGCACTTTACCGTGTATATAACTGATCTACTGCTCATATCTACTCTATCACAGATGTATATACATACATACATACACACATACATACATACTTAAGAGGTACAGAACCTTTGCATATATATTTCACATTTTTATGTTTCTTAATTATTTTGTTATTTTGATGTATTGAATTGTTGTTCTGTGCACATTTTTTCTGGTTCTGTGCACCAGATAGATATAGTAAGAATATCTTGTACTCAACAATGAAAAGATTCTGATTTGCTGTACAGAATCCAGATTGTGCGCTGGTCATCAATGTGCATTTTGTACATCCTGTACTGTGAACTGGGGGCTTTAACCATATGGTGCGCAAGACTCTGATGCCTACGTTTCTATGGTTACCCTACCGTTCAGCAGACGTTACCATGGTTACACAGGCATAAAAAAGCAACCACCTGTAGTGTGTATGGCGAAACTTGAGAAAAGCCACATGGCAGTGTAGACCACTGACCAGGTGTTGCCATTATTCTTCTAGCACTGTGTCTAGGAGATGATGTTACCATGGCAGCCAATGAATCCAGTCAGGTGTGACCAATGTTGGCTTTGGCCTGCCGGATGTTTAACCATGGTAGCTGTCGCCGCTCACCAGATGTTCCCATTAAAGTTTGGTGACGCTGAAGTAATGGCTGTTACCTAAAGGCCCGGACATGCTTCATTAGTCTCAGCCAGAGGAAGATGATGACCACGGCGAAGATGCGGAGGCTGTACGTTCGGAGTGCAGGAGATACCAAGTAAATGTCGGCTAAGTGGAGCCCCAAAAGTGCTACCAGCAATATGTACACAAGCCAATCAAATATATTCCTGCAACATAAACATGAGTGAATTCAGCTCCACAAAATTTAGTATATATTTGAAAAATGATAGGGTTCTACCAAAGGTCTTGTGTGTAGCTCCCCTTCAAACTGTGGATGAACTTGATTTGCCCCTCTAAGTAATGACGCTCCTTTTAAATGAAGCAAAATACATCAGCATCACTGATTCAGAGACATCATTTCATTTGTTTGTATGGCTGAATATGTGAATCACTGTCTGATGAGCTGAAAATCAAATAAAGTATCAGCTTTACTCATAATTACCAAAAGCTGTTAAAACACTAACACAGATGATTAGATTTGCAATAACATTACAAACTTGTACTAGAGTGAGAATTATAAAAGTGCCTGTGTCCTCTAAAATGTGAGCAGGTCACCTCAGGCCACATGGGGTGTGTCCTGGCCAGGTCCTCTCTGAGTCTCCGTTCACTCCATTGCTGCCAGTTCTTCAGCTTTCTGCCAGAACGCACAATCTCCATCACCTCCCTGCACACCTCCAGTACAGTCAGCCCTAAAGCCAACACCACCACCAATGCACGCCACCAGTCCTGTGGACATAGGGTATATTGCTGTTATATGAAAACCGTTTATGTTTTTCAGATAAACACAGGAAAGTGTCACATCTGTCATCGTTGTCCACTGTTGGAAATCCTTTAATTTCAGACAGGCAAGAAAATGCTCATGATGTCAGATATTAATTTTGTACTCCAGCAATTTTACTGACAGACATGAGTATCAAGTCTAAATTGTCACATTAGTTTAAATCACCATACTCACTAAGAGCTACTCAAAATGTTTTGTACTTTTGCTTTTTTGTTTATCATCATATTTTTTACTAATTGATTTTTTTTTCTCTCCAAAATAATGAATTGATAAACGATAGGTTTGGGTGCGTTTTATATGTTTTTGTCATATTTACCATGATGGTATATTGTGTTTATATACCATCATGGTAAGTATGACAAATATAGAGCATCCTATTAGCATAATACTGTAATATTTTCATTCAAGGGATTGTCAGTAGCTTTAAAGTATGTCTTTAGACTGTATATTTTACAACAATTGTGAAGTTTCTAAATGTAACCTACCTGAGGGAATACATAACGCTTGCCCTCCTCTCCTGACACAGAAATAGATAGAGCCACTATTGTCCAGGAAACAATAAATAAAAAGTTGAGCAACAGGAGAATCCAGGCACCCAGTCTATGGAGAAACAAATGTAAGTGTCCTGTTAAGAGGCCTTGTGTTTTACATGCACATCCTGTAAAAGTAAATACACCCAACAAGTTTTTACCTGGCATACAAGTTCCATTTGACTGTGATGAGTTTCAACACAACAGGATGCATAATCAGGTCCAGCTTTCCTTGTTGGACAATAAACTCCAGCTTTTCAAGAGTGTGAGAGATCAATTGCAATCAGTCACAGGCTTAAGAAAAGTTATACCGTATCGACAGTATTATCAAATCAGAATGTAGATGGCATACCGGTGATGTAGGCTCATAGCAAACATTCCCTGGAAAGTGAACAGTTTTTCACAATTATTTTTTAAGCAACATTACAGGGCCTCTCACTTTATCTCTGAATGTTGAGGTTACCTTTGGTCTTGCTTGTTGGATTTGGCTCCAGCAGCTGAAGATAGTAGAACTGTTGTCGGGTCATTTGGTCTTTCACATAGAATTGATTCAGTGCCAGACTGGCCTATTAAGGGCACATGAGACGTACATTCTTAAACATAAAGAATGTGTTCTTTGGAGTTTTGCCACAGAAGAACCACTACTGGCTCCCAAAAAGATTTCAGTGGATGGAGCCAGTTTTGTAAATGAGATGTGCGAGTGTAAAGAAGCTTTTACAAGTCTTTACTTTTAATGCTGTACATCAAGAGAAGCTTAAGTGGATTAACAATACTGGGTGATTGACACTCACCACTGGTGTCATCTTGCCAATCATGGCTGTGATGCACAGCTGCCCATCACAGTCCTGCACTCCAGCATCCGCGCCCATTTCCAACAGTGTGCGTGCAGCTTCACTGCGATCTTTGGGGACACACACACACACACACACACACACACACACACTGTCCTGTACATGTCCATCAACACCTATTTGTAGGTGTCCATCAACACCTATAGGCAGCTATTTGTTAATAATTTGGGTTTACTTTCCAACACTCAGCTTTATGTTCATTAAAGTATCTTTTTTGTTATGAAGATCTGACTTCGCATGAACAAAAATTTAAGCGTACTGAAAATCCTTTTGGCCAAAAGCAAATTAAACAGTTGAAAAAGTTTAATACGATCACAACATAAAATGTGTAGGATGGTTAAAGCTGAAAAATCCACCATTTTTACATAGAATGTACAGTTTTCTCTTTAATGTTCATGTTTTTATGTGGGAGACCTAATATCCCTGAGCATGTTATGTATTAGACCAGTCAGAAGCAGCTAAACCCCCATTCACTGTGTTCATAACCACATCTGGTACCAGGACTGGACTGGCCATTGGGCATATCAGGCATTTGCCCGACATCGAGAAGGAATCCAATCAGCACCCCCCCTTACCCCCTCCTGAGGAATGACAGCTTGCTGGGCTGGTCTTGACTCAAAATGCCCAGACCAGAAAAACATGCACATGCTAGTGTTCTTTCCAACAAAAACAGGTTTAGAGCTCAATTTACAAACAATAACAATTTAAATTTGAGAAAGAATACATACATTTACATATAAAATATGGTTCAATAAAAATTGAAAATTCTGAGTGTAAACACACAAGCCTTTCTAAAAGACAATATTAATATCACAAAGCACTAATAATCATAACTGTAATGGACTGTGGGCCTCATTGAACAGAACAAGGCTATAAAAGCATTACCCAGATTGGCTGCCAAGTGTAGAGGAGTTCTCAGTTTGTAGTCTTGTGCCGCAATGTCCGCTCCATTCTGTAACAAAATCTGAATTGCTCCAATGGCATCATTTTTAGCAGCAAAGTGTAGAGGTGTTTGCAGGTCTTTGTGAGTGCAAGACTCAATATCAGCTGAAATAACAGAGACAGTGAATATGACACTACATTATCTGTATGTAACATATTTGCAGATTAAACACATGTACAAACACACCTCCTCTGTCTAGAAGAAACCAAATCATATCTACATAGTCCAAGGCTGAAGCCACATGCAGGGGAGTGACCCCAAATCCATCAGCACTCAGGATGTCCGCGCCTCGCTCCAGAAAGAACCGCATCACATCCACATTCCAGGCTCGTGATATCTGCCACAGTGTACATATTAATAGCATAACGCATAAAGCAAATGTATCTACCTTGTATCTACATTCATTGGCCATTGCCCATCAGCTATAACTACTATGTAGGTGCACTTTGTGACTGTTGCTGCATAATTTATCAGCTGCCTCATCCTGCTTCACAGAATAAGACAACCACAGTAACTGATAGCAATATGCTTTTTGTCTGTCAGAGTGTACCAGACACAGTTATGTGGTTTTACACACCTTAGTGTCAAGGCTGGGTTAAAAATAGTCCATTCATTAAATAGTATTCTGTCAACTGTGATTCTGTGATCAGAAACTGACCACTAATGAAATGAACTGACCCTAGAAAATGAACAACATAAACTGTAGAAGGAAAAAGCAGCTATCTATAACTGTACACCTACCAAGTGCACACTTTGTATTCTTTTTGTATTATTTCTATACTATACCTTTGTGTTTTATAGCTTATATTCTATTGTTTTTGCTTTTCTGAGATACCAATGCAAATTTCCACTTGGGGGACTATTAAATGTTTATCTGATCCTCAACTGAACTCAACAGAAACCAACAAATTTTTACATACCATCAGACGTAAAACTCATGTCATCCTTGTGTCAGTAAATCTATCACTGTTTGTACTTAACAGACAAAAACATATTCCTAGTTTGTCTGTTAGATAATGTTATAATCGTGTGTATCAGCAGAAAATAACCGGGTTGCTTTTGTCACACCATTGAAATATATTAGTGCAACTAACAACTGATTGTACAGCTTATGAGTTTACAGTGTAGTTAAATATTACTTTAGCCTCATCTTCACAAACACATGCAGAAACCATCCACAGCATCAATATTCAATTAGAGATGCCTTACCGCACTCAGGGCTTACCTCATGCAATGCTGTTTGTCCATACTTGTCCATGGAGTTGGGGTCAGCTCCTTCTCTAAGTATACTATCCAGGTACTGCAGGTCAACCTGTAATATCAGCTATATTAATATGACATTCACATGCATAGCATCATGCCTTCTTCAAGGTTCAGTCCTTTCAATGTTCTGTTCAGTCTACTGGTCTTCATATACCTCAACACATAGTTGCTGTCATTCATTACCTCATCTGTTTCCTCATTGCTGGCAGCCAAGAGTCTGAAGTGATCCAGTAAGCTCTTGTTCAGGTGCTGCTTTTTATCAGCTCCATCCACAGCATCTTCGTCCCAGGCAAGGCCCTTGTACTTACTGCCTACAGGCTGGCCTGCTACAAGGAAGCAGAGCCAATAGTGAGCAGTTAACAGTGTGCTGTCTAGAATGTTTTTTAGGGATGCTTGAATGTTAGTGCTAGTGATCTATCTGTCAGCAGAGAATATAAAATTTAGTGCAGTTAAAAGAAGTCTGTGAACAAGAACAATGGTGTTCAACTGAACTAATGATATTTTATTGGTGTAATCAATAACAATAACTAAGCTTTTTATGCAATGATTATGAAGCGACAATCATTCATCCTCCGAAGCAGCATTTTTTTCAGAGTTTTTTTCTTTCAGTGTTTTTAACTTTCCTGTTCTCGCCATACGTTCAGCTTCACTCAGCTGTAGTGATTGTAGGATGTTGCCTTAGATACCTTAGCCTTAGACAGAAATGAACAACACAATGTTTCTCAGAAGGCTATTTCAGTCATAATAAACTTAACGAGCCAAACATTGTAAGTGTAAAGTGATAATTTTTGTCACAAATAAACAGGCCACAGAACAGTACACAGTGTGAAATTCTTCTCTGCAGTTAACCCATTCACCAACAGAAGCAGTTGGCTGTCAGATGCACAGCACCCGGAGAGCAATGTGCGGAGATGGAACCTTGCTCAAAGAAAACTCAGTGGTGCCACTGGGGTCCTAGGATTCAAACCCATGACCTTCTGAACACAGGGGCAACTCCCAACCCACTAAAATATACTATTTTACTGTGAATAATTGGTTCACTTAGTTGACATGTTGGAAATGGGCAGGTGTAAAGGCCTGAGTGATCTTTGTTGGAACACCTCCAAAACAGGAAGGCTTGTGGGGTACTTTTGGTCAGCAGTGTTGAGGAGTACCTAACGACAGTGGTACAAAGTGAAACAAACGATGAACCAGTAGCAGGTTTTTGGCGTCTCCAGGCTCACTGAATCACAAGGGAAAAGAAGGCTACAAATCTTGGGTCTGGATCAGTTTGGCAGATGCCACCTATCTTAACACCTCTGCGGAGCAAGTACATCCTTTCATAGCAGTAGTGTTTCACAGTGCCAGTGCCTCTTTCAAAATGATAATGGCCTTCTCACACTGCACACATTATTTTAATATGAGAAACGTGATAAAGAGTCATTGATATTGCTTAGACCTCCCAACTTCTTTAAATCTCGATCTGATTTGTGAGATCCATGTTGGCTTCCATTTGCAACTTCAAGAATCCCCTGCTAACATCTTAGTGCCAGATATCACAGTGCACCATGAGAGGTCTTGTAAAGTCTGTGCCTCGGTGGGTGAAAGATGTTTAAAGAGAACCAGCATCATATTTGGCTTATCAGTGTATATATAAGTCTTGTAAATATTTAACACACATTTCATGTCTTAATTATTTTCTCTTTTAAAATGGTTCATAACCTTTAGGCACATAAAACGACTCGTATGTGGCCTTTGTATATGTGAGTGTTTGTGAAATACCTGATGGTTTCTTCCTCACACATTTACGTGCAGCCCGTTTCCAGCGGCCCTTGGTATAAGCTGCCCACTGGCTAACAGACTGCACCACTGAGGTCGACGTTACGGAGGAAGTGGAACCAATGACCTGTACATGCATTCAAAAAGGTAATGTTGATAGATTGATTTCTACAAGCAAGATATTGTGTCTACTGACAAATATAATGCAAAGAGACAGACATTACAGAACATATACATGTGGTTCCTCACCGGGCTGAACGGTGCATCAGTGAGCTCCAGGCCGGGGTTGTCATGGCCGCTGTTACTGATGGGATTAAATCTCTTCATGCTCACTCCTGATGTGCTGGTGTGAAGGGACCTCACTGACTCACTGCCATTGGCAAATGTTGGCAATATGACCAAATTATTACACCTGAAGGCATTTTATTATATATACAATGAGCATTATAGTGTCACTTGTACCATGGTCAATTAGAGCACAGTCACATAATCTCATAATCACATCATTTAAAAGACAAACATTAAATGATAATCTTGTACAAAACATTTTGCACAGTTGAGTTTTGGTTGCATTACTGTGCATCAGTGGGTGGGGGAAATGTTATTAAACACTATTGTCATGTTACACTTCCTCCAGCCTCCTCCACCTGTCAACAAGCTTAAACACTCTGTAACCCCTGATACCACAAAAAACTCCAACAGATGGTAAAATATGAACACTTAACTTATGCTAATGACTGAGATGCATTTTTGCGTATATTAGAGCATATCCTGCCCATTGAAGGCCTTCTCTGACAGTAAAAATCCAGGTAAATTTTATTCTCCCAAGGTACAAACACCATCATATACCACTGGATTATTTATCAGCTACAGGCTGAAATGAAAATAACAGGACGCGTACAGAGGAGCACACAAAACCTCTGTTTCTTAGATCTTAATAAGACATTTTCTGTACCAATGGATGTTTTAATTTTTACTAGCTTTCTTTAGTTTAGCTGTGGTGAAGAGCGGTGAAATATGGAAGATGAAGCATAACTGCTAGCCTTCTTAGTTTTGTGCAATCCAGCTTGTGCTGTGTGTTGACATCTATACAGAGCTTTATTTTTATATGCTTTAAATATATTTCATTGGTACCCACATAAGCTAACATGATTTTATGTATCACAACATACCTGTGCATATGTCTATGTTCAGTTTTACATGTAAAGTGTCCATCCATCCATCCATCCATCCATCCACCCACCCACCCAGTTTACAATTTTGACATAATTATGTTCCCTAAGTAAAGGTTCTGAAGACAGCCCTGGGGTCCAATCCCAGTTATAGCGCCTAAACCCTGAAAAATCCTCTGATAGTGTATAAAGTTCTTAGAAGAAGGTCAATTCTCATTACATTAAAATAACCAGTGTTGTTTGTTATGATAGCATGGATAGCCTGTGCTGATAGATAAGCAGTTGTTCGCTGTTCAAGAGATGCGGTCCTCAAAACTGCCCCCCACATGTTCTACATTTTATTTTCCTATTCAAATGTTGTGGAACAGAGTAAAAACAACGAGCATTTGTGAGACCCGTATATCCCAATATATCCCAATAATAATATCCCAATAATAATAACATTGCCCATGAGCTAGTAAAGCTGACTTCAGAGGTGTTCCACCTCAGTGATTAGTCATAAATGGCTAATGGCATAAATCTGTTGAAAATGACAAACTTATAACTTCTTGTTGCAGAATTTACTGTACAGTACCTTGTCACATCCAAAGACTTAAATAATCTGCCATCTGCGTTGCCCAAGATGTTTACGTCTCTGCCCCGTCTGCAACACAGTGTGAACTTTAGAATGCTCAGAGTCTTTTAACTCTGCTTGTGTTTTTACTCGGGTCTGTTGCTCAGCTGCCCCGGCCCAGTGAGTCGTAAAGTCAAGTACATGCGCTCATTACACAACAGTCCAACTCCCTTTAGCTCATAAAGGTTGATGAAATGGTGCGCACTGTAACAACATTTAACTCGTAATGTTTAACAGAGCAGAGGTTACAGGGTAATTAAGAGAAAGGGCGAAGGCATGTTTATGACACTTTATCTGCTGATGTATGTCTTAAGCACATCTAATCACCAGATCAGCAGAAGAATGCAGTTATAATCTGCATGAATATTTACACACATATAGCTCATCCTCCTGATAATGAATCACATTCCTTTCCTAAGTATGACTGACAGCACCAGCAGCACTCAGAAGTACAAGAGCAGAAGTAACAGTTTAGAGCAGATGACACTTGATGTGCTAGGCCTGACTTTCTCTGTTTGAGTGACAGGTATCAAATTAAAGAAGGAAAGGCTATGATAAAAATGACTTTAGCAATTCTACCAGCACAAACTGCCTGTTGTATGAAAAAGCTTATATGTGTGTGTATATTTGTGCAATAATAAACCCAAAATATGCCCACAAATATGCTCCCAAAACACTTTAATTTCATTTTAAGCTTTTAATACATTACCCTTAAAGTAAATGTAAAGGTAAATCTGTATTTGTACCGTACAGTTTAAACCGATCTCCCGCAGTGCTAGAATGTAAATGCCGATGTTGCCCCTATATAAACTGTATTCATGCACACACGTTTTCTTTTGTATGTTTCTTTTGTATTTCTTTTGTATCCTTATCTTTGCCATAAACACATTAATTTAAATTTAAATTAATTGAATTAACAGTAATAAAAATACAGGGCTTTAAGAACAAACCAAACTTTAAGAACAAAACAGGGGAAATTCTGAACTGCAGTTGACTGCTGTCAAAGGGCAGCAGTCAATCAGCAGCAAGGAGAAATAAATAGTATTCTCGGATTGGCTTCTTTCAAACTTCCCGCCTCTGAGTACAGTGGTATTTCACTGCCCCAAGATGCGTTTTCTTTGTTTCTCTCCACAGTACCAAAAATATATAGTCATTTTTTATAGGGAAATGTGGCTGAATTTACATTAATAGGTTTGTTACAAAATTAGTAAATTATATTTTCTTACCAAAATGAGTAATTTTATAATACTTTAGCACTAAAACGCAAAAGAATGTTCTATATTGCCACAAAAAAAGCTGCAACGACCGGGTCTCGTCTGCCACACCCCTCGCCCTCTTGCAGGGTTTATGTCACGTAGCTGATGTCTGGAATTAGCCATAACTAACTCCTCAAACTGGGAAAAAATCAAGTCTTCTTCTAAAAGGTTATTGTATCAAGAATACATGGTTTTATAATGAACACATAAAACAGATGCTTTTACAAATTTGAAATGTTATAAACAAAATACCAAAAATGTGAACTGACGGTTAAAAACGTCATCATAAATATCATTAAACAACTGTATTTACTGTCTATTTATAGTCATTTCTTGATGCAAAATAACATCTAATAATTGAATAGCTTATACTTAATTAGCAAATTGTGGTCAGAGAGGAAAAGGAACATTTACTTCAGGTGATAATAAAAAATTAGTAGATTGTCAACTTTTTAACTTTCTAAAATTCTCAAAGCCCTTAGTCATCATCACCATGAAAACAACTTAAAAGCATTGCAAGCAATAAGACAAAAGTGTGTTGACACAAGAAAATAGTTGCTGGGCTTAATATGCCCATATCAGCAGTTATTGAGAATTTAAACAATCATGACACATAGCTATTTTTCCAACAGTGAGGATGATTAGAGAAGTAAAAGGATCTTCAAGGCCAGAGTAGCAGAATTACAGAACTTGGTAGCATCTTGGGGTCACCGTGACTCCAGATCCTTCATAACCATGTCAGCAAATTGTCTGGAAGGTAAAAGTCTTGTTAGGGCTGGCACGCTAGGGCCGTGCCAGGTTTTGGGTTTTCTGTTTTTTTGTTCTTGGTTTTGGTCTGTTTTCTGTTCTGGTTATTATGTCTGTTCTGTTTCTGATGCCCTTATGGCTTTTTGTTTCAGGCACGTGGGTCAGTTTCTGTCATGTCATGTCAGGTTATGTTCTGTCTGGTCTCGTGTGTTCTGTTCCCCTTTTGTAGGTCCCCTGGTCTGGTCCGTGTTCCTGTCCTCCCTGATGTGTCCCAGCCTGATGTGTCTCAGTTCCTGTCTGT
>JBBPDH010000036.1:7299033-7309889 GCA_037974565.1 Clupeocharax schoutedeni | reverse complement strand
TTTTTATGTGTGTGTTTTTATGTGTGTGTTTTTTATGTGTGTGTTTTTATGTGTGTGTTTTTATATGTGTGTTTTTTATGTGTGTGTGTTTTTATGTGTGTGTTTTTATGTGTGTGTGTTTTTAGGTGTGTGTTTTTTATGTGTGTGTTTTTATGTGTGTTTTTGTGTGTGTTTTTATGTGTGTGTGTTTTTATGTGTGTGTGTTTTTTATTTGTGTGTTTTTTATGTGTGTGTTTTTATGTGTGTGTTTTTTGTGTGTGTGTTTTTATGTGTGTGTTTTTTATGTGTGTTTTTATGTGTGTGTTTTTTATGGAGGTCATTTGGGTGACTATTGAAGACTATTAACTTCTAGGGTGCAATTTTGGGCCTTTTTTCCTGCAGTTCTAAACTGAAGAAGGAAAATCTGGACTCCAAACGCGACTCGGCTGATCGGCGGAAAAGTGTAGAAATTATTAAAATTTTCCTACAAACCAGTCCTTTAATGAAAGCTGTGTAACTCCAGTTCTCCAGGTCTCGGCCCTTCGGCTCCACAGATAATTCTTTTGTCAGTCTAAGCAGAACAGGGTTAAACACTACTCCAGACTGACTAGCGCACGTGTGTGTGTGTGTGTGTGTGTGTGTGTGGTACTCGGCAGCAGAGGTAGACCAGGGAAAAGATTATGACATTTTACAGCGTGGAGCAGAAGCTGTCGGTGCGAGGTTCTCCCGCTCAGTGGAAGCAGGGCTGGATCAGAATGCCTGCGAGCGTCTCCCCGTCGTTTGTTATTCCCCTCACACGCCTCTCGGTTTGCCTTTCTGACATCCCCTCCATCCTGTATGCTGATGCCTATCCCCTCCGGCGGCAGCTGCTTGAGATGTGACAGTTACCTGAGCCTCGGCTTCTTAAGTCGGGCAAATTCTTTTTGTTTTCCGTTCTCCTCAAGAGCGTCCTCTGAGAATAGAGAAGACTGGCATGTTTGTCTTGAGTTAAAAAGCAATGGGGTGGGGGTGGGAAAAGGAGGGAGGGAGGGAGGGAGGGAGGGGTGCCAAAAAAACCCACAATTTGAGGAGCTGTGCCGGTAAACATGTTAATATTCCTTCTGTAATTCTGAGAGTTGGGAACGCGAGGCAAGGTCAGTCTGAAGGTGGCGATGATGAACAGCTCGTCTTGCTTTTTTCGCGTTTATTAAAACAATTTCAGTCCCAAGAAAAGGATGCCAGTGACATCACACAGGCCACACACTCACACACACACACACGGCATTTATCAGACGCTTTTACCCAAAGCGACTTCCATTCCTTACCTACAGGGGGCAGTCTCTCCCTGGGGCAACCTGGGGTTAAGGTTCTTGCTCAGGAACCCAGTGGTGGTGCTGAAGGTAGGATTTGAACCCACGACCTTTTGACCTGGACGCAAGTATCCTACCCACTGAGCTAACTGAGCTACACGACTTGCAAAATGCATGCAGCCGCCGTCGAGGTGGTGTCTACAGTGACAGCAGGGCAGAGTAGAGTCACACTGCGTTCCAGCACTCGGGCCCAGAGAGCCGGGCTTACGCAATACAGATCTCAACTTATGTTCTGCCATGAAAAAAATAAAGACTTTTTATACAAATCTGTGAGTTTCGAATACACCGTAGGAGCAGCAGCCGTCCTGCGCAGGGCAGTTAGTGCCGACATCCTCGCAGCCATGACCAGGCAGCGGTGCGCCTGTCTACAACACATTCGGAACGAGCTGCAGCGTGAGGGGTTTTTTGTCTGCTATTTCTGTCTCTCTCTCTCTCTCTCTCTCTCACACACACACACATAGCAAGTGGGTGATGGGTTGAAGGCTGAGCATTCGCAGAAAAACACAGTAGCATGACTCAAGTTGTACAGCTGCCCCTCTGACCGCATCGCATGGAGGGGTTTAGGATGGGGGGGGGGCGCCTGCCTCAGAGGAGTTTATCAGTAACTCTAATGGAAAACCACTTGTTTTAGTGAACACCTGACAGTGGTCCAGAAAGTTCCCGGCTTGGAGAGAACTTTAAAGGCTCAAAGAAAACGAGTCAGTCTTTAATGCAATGTGTTAAAGTTTGAAAACTGTTCACTCCCAGGCAGGTGCATTTATCATATATAAAATGAGCTGTAAGAATAAACTGATGCCACCAAAACCAGCACTTTCGCACATTTCTGCCTATTTGGCCTACACCAGGTTAGCCCCGCCCATTCATGCTGAAGCCCTGCCCATTCACGCTGAAGTTAGGCTGCCTTTTCAACGGGGAGCCGTTTCATTCTGAAAGCTGGGAAGTTGCCCTGTAAAATTATGCCAACATCAAAAATGAAGCTCATGGTGGGGGAAAAAATTGAGAATTAGAATAAGAATTCACTACTTCACTAGTCCTGCAGAAACACAAGAGCTGTTTGGTGGTGGTTCCCATGTGTCCAGATTGGGTTTCCATGCTCTAATCTGTACTTTCACATTTTTGCCAAGGCTGTTAGATCCAGCCCTTCACTTGAGAGACCGTGTGTCAAAACATTGTTAAAATGTGAAAGAAATTAACACCTGAACAATAATGGTAATATTGGTGCCACTATGGGATTTGGGCGATCCGGACTGTAAAACTAATTCCTTGTTTTACTTGAAACCTTTTTTCTTCACATCCGGACAGGTCACCAGTCCATGCCAAAAAAGATACTCGGACAAACCTAGGGGCAGTTTAGTACCTCCAGTCCACCAGACATGCAGGTCCTTGCACTGTGGGAGGAAACCGGCGAACCTGGCGACAAAACTCCGCTTTCACTCTTCTGTCCAGTTCATCCTAAAGCAGCTGGATGGGGTTTAAGTCTGGTGACTTCTGACCCCTCCATCTTATCCTTCTTTCTAAGATAGTTCTGGCAGAGCTTGGACTTATGTTTAGGGACACTCTCTCGCTGTAGGACGAACCCGACCAACTCGGCCCAAACCAAAGGAATTGCATGGAGCTCCAGAATTATCTCCCACTTTTGGAACACCTCACCATTTTAAACCTCTCACAAGTCAACTCTGTCCTCTCTACCAGTTCAGGATCTTCAACTGAATTTCAATTAAAAATGCTTGAAACACTGAGGCAGTGTGTGTGTATATATATATACACACACACAGACACACACACACACACAGAAACCTATTTTCATCTTGTTTCTTTAATAGGATAGAAGTATTTGAGAGATGTACTTGACTTTTCTCTCTTTGTGTTACTCTGGAGAAATCAGCATTACACAGTGATTGAAATGTCAAGAGGCTTGCGGGAAAGTGCTGGATAGGGATTAAAGAAAATGAAAAATCATTTTAGAACTGAAACTGAAAACAAGCAAGAGCGAGTCTTAAAAACACAAAAGCCTATTGTTGCATAAGAGCCCTCTCTTTTTCCCGGTTCTATCGGACTCCGTGGCAGTAATTTTGATGACATAACTGCACTGTTATAGCACTGAAGAAAAGCATTTTTAGAGAGGGGGGGGCAATAAATATGGAAAGATGTGATATGGAGTGATACAATATTTAGCCGTCATGCTGATTTTAAGACTTTTTTTCTCTTTATGCATCCTTTAGCAGCCATGCATGTGCTATCCCATAGAGGAAAGGAGAGGAAGAGGTCCCCCCATCCTCCTCCTCCCTAAGCCCCCCCACCCCACCCTACCCCACCCTAGGCGATCCTCTCTCAAATCCTAGCTTTAATTGTGCCGTCTAAGCTAGGGACCGGAGTAATCAGATCAGAGATGAGAGCTGCAGGCACACGCAGAGACAGAGCGCCAATGCTGGATTAAAAAAAAAAACAAAAAAAACGTCCTGATTGAACTCGACTAGTCCCCGCTAGTGAGTAAGTGAGGCAGAGTGAGAGAGAAAGGAGGAGAGGCAGAGAGGGAGAGAGGAACAGCCGTGAGAAGGAGTGGGAGGAAGAAAACAGCAGAAAAAGGGAGACAGTGCAGTGTAAGAGGGGGAGCGAGAGAGTGAGAGAGAGGGAGAGAGGGAGGGAGGAGGGGCGAGAGGCGAGCGATGGAGAGACAGGAAACGTGCAACAGCCACTGAAACTGGAAAGGCAGGAAGAGTGAAGGAAGGAGAGGAAAACTGAGGCCAAGCGCGGGGGGCAATGGGCGAGGAGGAAAAGCGAATGCGTTTCTGCAGGAGGGAGGAGGAGGAGGAGGAGAGGGAGGAGAGGGAGGGAGGTCGGCAAGGATCCAGCGGGAGAGAAAAACAAGGGGATAACATCAGAAACAAGCAGTGACGGGAAACGGAGAGGGAGAGGGGAGAAAGGGGGGCGGCACACCGAAGAAAAAAGTTTTATGGTTCAGGCGGGTACGAGAAAAACCTAGAGAGGGAGTGGCCGGAGCCGAACACAGGTGCGACGGATGAATCTGCCCGGGATCATGGATTTGTACCCCTCCATCAAGCTCGCCGATTCCAGAGGGTCCGGCCCAGATTACCCCTGATCTACAATGGTCTACAGAAGCGGGCCGAGATGGACCACTCTCCAAAGACTGGAGAAAGACCTCCCGGTTAGTTTCGAACCTGAAGACGGCAACAAAATGAGTTTGCACAGGTCCAAGCGGACCCTCCGCAACGGATTCAGCCACCACTCCAGTTTATCTCTCGCCACCCTGGAGCGCCACGCACAGCTAGTGGCAGCCGGTCAGAGCTGTCAGTCTGGGTCCAGCACTCTGAGGTGGGGCAAGTGTCAGAAGCTGCGACACAACAGCGCCTCTGTGAGGGACTGCCTGAGAGAATGTGGCTTTGTGAACAACCTCCGCCAGTCACAGACGCCCCTCCCTGCAAGGAAATGTGCTCTGGAGTTGCCGACACAGTTCACAGGTCAAAGAAACTATGGAGTGCCTGTTTGCGTGGTGGACCAACAATCCAGCTCTGTCAAGGAGCCCCAGCCCTCTGGGCAGACTGAGGCAAACCAGCACACCTTTGACAAACTGACATCCAACTGCAGCCTCAATCTAGAGCCCTCCAGCGTGGACAGAATTAAACACAAGTCAATGGGACACGTGGCAGAGGACAGTGGTGGGCCTGGGTCCATGCAGGTCATCTTTTCTACAGAAGTTCCGCAGTTTAACACCCTTGACCGCCGAGGGGGACGCTCTGATGCGGTCGGGATGAAAGGGGAAAACTTAAAAAACTTGTCGGACGCCAAAGGACAGGGCCCGAGCAGAGACACGTACGCGTTCAGCTCGAAGAAAACACAGAAGGTGCTGCGGGACCAGATACACAGAGTGGTCATAAACCTCGAGGACGTCCTCCATGGCCTGAAGGAGGTGCATCTGGAGATGAAGGAGGTAAAAGGGATTCATTTCTGAGGTATCTTAATCCTGCTCCTGGGGTTCCCTTGCACTGTAATGGTTCCAGATCTAGGTCATCAAGTGATTAGCCAGCCTTTCTGTAAGAGCGACTGTGTAGAGCGGTGTGGGTCTCCAGGAACAGGTTAAGCAGACACTGTTGTAGAGCTCTGTGCAAAGTACTAACACGTGTTTCTCATTAGTTGAACAGAGGTGCGCCCTATTCTGCATCCACGCCCGTGCACATTCATCATTCCACATGAGTATTGCAGAAACCCAAACACGGCACAGTTTCACAATAACGGAACAGCTACTATAGCTGAGAGAGAAAACATGGGAACAAATGCAAGCAGAGGAACTTGTATCTGCTCCAATTCCCGGGTGAATGCAGCAGTTTTCGGGGGAGGCTAGGCTGTATCTTTTTTAGCGTACCCCCAGCTGGATGGAGTGGATAGAGTGGGGGGCAGCTGGGAGGCAGGACGCCTGCCTATTTTTAGTTCCATGCTGCTGCGTCCTAATCTCATTTACACAAAAGCATCCCATCGGCGTCCTTGATGTTGTCTGCATCCATGTGGCGCCCTGATTGTCTCGGTGCTGTGAAACTGGGAATGGGTTCAGAACTGCAGGCTAGTACAAACAAGAGCGGGTTTAGTGGTGTTCCGGTTGAGTGATGCTGCTCTGTTGTGATGCCAGAATGTCTTTCTGTGACACACAGGTGGTCCAGCAGATTGACCAGCTGACCTCCAACATTGACCTGGGAGAGGAGGATGCCAACGACACTTCTGGAGGCTCCAGCAAGCGAACGCCTGCTTCGGAGGACGGGTCAGAGCACACAGACAGCGGGGCCCATATGGTCAGAGACACCTCTGGGCACCTAACCAGCCCGTCGACAGTGCCAAGGGTCAACAAAAAGTTCCTGGTGTCCAGCAAAGACCAGCCTCAGCACAGAAACGCGTCTCGCTTGCCCCCACCAGCGTATCAGACCTTGCAGATGGGCACGAACAGTCTAGCACTAAAATCAAACCATGGAGTGTCAGAAAGTAAGGGAGTCGCTAAAGGGCCCAGAAGCCAGAAGCCTCCCCCTTACCCCTTCACAAGGAGGTCAAGTAAAGGGAAGGATCCAGGCTTGAAAGCCCCCCCTTACTCAGGCAGGCAGAAACTGCTCTCCACCACTGTCTAAGGGGGCAGTTCTGCTGCAGGCCAGCCAGCTAGCGGAAGATTACTCACCAGCTTTGGAAGAAGCCAGTATCCAAGGTGACGGGCTCCATTAAGTAAGTATGGTGTAAAAGAGTCCTGGAGTGCCTTAGACTGATTCAGCACCTCACTATTCAAACACATCTCACTCTAGAGTGCGGCATGAGTGCGATTTGGAGTACAGACCCTTTTCAGTAGACGGTGCAGGGGAAAATGTCAAAGGTGCATGTAGAGACAGAGGCCATCTGGAGATTACTCACAAACTCAGTGGAGGGACATCTGGACAGTCATTGTTCTCACTCTCCCAGCAACCTCTGCTGAAGGGAATTTTCACTGAGATTTCGAAATCTCTCTGCGCTGTGTCCTTAAGAGAGACTGGGAGACAGGGTCTGCAAACCTGGGGTTTATACGGAGTGGTGATTTTGGTCAATTCTTGGCAAATCTGCAAAATCTTTTAGGCCAAAACTGTGAAAAAGCAACATCACCATCATCAGAGAGCAGCTCCATTCAGCTCCACTGTACATCAGTGGGCTTCCACTGGTGTCCCCTTTGTGACTTACAGTAATTTATGAGTGGTTTTTGATTACCTACACCCTGCTGAACCACATTCCTGGGATTTGTTTGTCCCGTGAGAGATACTAGATGCTCAGGATGCTCTGTGTACACGCCCCCTAGTGGTGCGTCAGCCTCACAACATTTACTGCAGTGTATTCCAGTAGAAGAGGTAGGGAGGGGGTCGACACATGATCAGAAGAAAATAGATAGTCTGAATAAATAGCTAACCAGTCTAAAGTTCTTAAAAGACATGCCTTCATCCTCAATCCCTGTCATTACACAGCAGACTTCCTCTGTAAAGTGGTGAAGTACGTGGTCTCCAGCTGCGCGTTTTCGCTTTAAATACTGCTCGAGGTTAATTAACATCTGGAGAAGACCCCAGATGGCCCAAGGTTGGCTTGTCGTCACAAAGCCGAAAAAGGGAGTATGTTGTATTGTGTTTCTACAGGCCTTTTTTTTTTGCTGAAGTGAGTGGGAAAATTACACAGTCAGCGCTAGATCATTTTAAAGGGAAAGTGCTAACGTGGCTAACAGTGACAGCATGCTAATCGCAAGTATGGAGCTAGTTCGGGGCGCTAATTGGCTTTCATTACTCATTAGCAGGACTGGCATTTTCAGTCCATCCGTGCCTTTATCGTGCGCAGCAGAGCTTTTGTGAATTGCAAAGATGATGAAAAGGAGTTGCTCTCGCCAATCCTTTATTCATTTATTTATTAAAATACAGAAAACAAAAATACCTGTTTATGTAAAGGGCTGGTAAAAAAACAAAAAACAAAAACACTAATCTTTTTTACCCCCCACCCCCTCCACCCCCACAGGCAGACCAAGGATGACCACTAAGGTTTCAGAAAGAGAAGGAATTCGAGGAGGACATCTATACAGAGCCAGACGGTATGTACTGTATACAATCCTGTAATATAACCCTTAATGTTCTCCAAACTCGAGCATGTAAAAGCCATCGCTAGACCGAAACTATGACCTGGAAACCAGCGCTAGAGGGGAAAACTATTGGAAAAAGTAGCTGAAAATACAAGAACCTTCAATACCCACCCAGCTCAGTACCCGTACACCTTTTTAAATGTCCATAAAGGAGCCCAGAGAAGGTTTTCAGGCTCCTTTCTCAGCTCCCTTGGTCACATTTATTGCGAGAGGCGTAAAACATTTTCAGCAGAGGCTCAGAGTCTCTGCTCGGAGGGCTCCCAATGATTTGTTGATGAGATTTATGCTTCGGAGAGTAACCTTTCATCTCTTTTCCTCCGCCTTGATTTTCACCGCTCAGATGTCACGGGAGAAAAGTTCGGTGATGGAGTTTCGAGAACTTCTCCGGAGCCTCATCCATCTTCGCGTCAAGGCGGGGCGTCTCGGGGCTCGACCAATCAGAGCTCATCGTGGCGCGTCCGGCCGATGATGGTCAGCTTCGAGAGCTCGGCGCGGAATTTACCCTCATTGTGGGTCACTGGAAGGAACCAGAGAGAGCACGGAAACATAAGAAAACATGAACATGTGAATCAGAAACTGCATGCGACGAGCTGAAATTGGACCACCGTCCACCTCAGCGCACACGACGTGAGAAAATGAGAAATGGAGGAAACGAAGTGATGGGGAACTGGGTATCCTGCAGTGGAGGCACCTCACCTGTAGAGTCGCCCACTGTGTACTCGTCATTCTTCAGAGCAGCATCCCTCTGACCCCCAACAGCCGCCTGGGACTGAGAGAGAGAGAGAAATTAAATTACAGAGAAATGAATGATGCCAGCAAGAAAGTGAAGTGGGAGGAAAACGACAAACACGCGAGAAAGTGAAGCACAACTGTGGAGTCCTTATTATTTCACACATTCTTTCTGAAGTCCCCGCCCCCCCTCCTTTACACCAGGGACCGCCATTAAATAAAACCCACTGCAAGTTGCCTGCAATGATTTTGATGAGGACATTCTCTGCAATACCTCCCAAGAAGAGCCTGCATGCCGTCAAGCTTTTGATCCAAGATGACAAGGTTCTTGTTTCAAATTAGGTTTTTGATCTAGAGCCACCAGCTACAGGGCAGACAGGCTTAACACCTGCTGATTTCACCACTTATGATGTATTTCACCATTCATGATGTACATAAAAATGTTGTCTGACTCGGTATGGAGCTCATTGTTAACGGGGGTGACTGATGTTGGGACTCAGGGCTGATATTAGATTTATAAAATGTAGAAACTGGAACCAAATCCTCCTGGGCCCCGTTCACACCCGGCATTAGAGGGGACAGATTCTGCAAAACTCACATTTTTTACAGGTCTATGGGCTACAAAACATGCACCAAATCATCACCAGCTTTATTCTTCACAGTTTCAGGCCCTTGACATCACAATGAGGAAATTTGCATAGAACTGCCCATCATCTGTTGAGACCACACCCACTAGAGTAGTTGAAGATTCTCCACTTTCGTCTGCGGGTTTTATGAGTAGAATAAGTCTCTGAGCACTGTGTCTACAGACAGAGGAGAGTCACTCAGGAAGTGTTGTGTTCATCTGGCTCTGGGTCCAACTCTGAGTCCAACATATAGGGTCTGATATCACCTCTGTTTTCTGCACTTTTCATGTGTCAAATGTGTCCCAATACTTTTATCCATGTAGTGAGTCTCTCTCTCTCTGTCTCTCTCTCTCACGCTCTTATTTTTTCCCACTCTTTCTCTCTGTCTTTTTATCCTCTCTTGTTCTCTCCTTTTTCTATCCTGTGGTCACTGCTTTCCAACTACCTCTTTCTCTCCCTGTCTTTCTTTTGCTCTCTGTCTCTCCGTCTCTCTCTCTCTCTCTCTCCGTCTCTCTCTCTCTCTCCGTCTCTATACAGTGATTCTGTGCAAAGAACATTTATAACTAAAGTGAGTTTTGTATAATATGTCCCCTTTACTGTGGATCTTTGGTGATCCAGTCTGGTCCAGGACATATTTGCTAAGAATAATGTGGCCATGTGCAGCGCAGACCACCTCCAAACGTGGTTCAAGTGATCGGCTCTTGATTGGATGTGCTGTACATTCACATCCGTACTCAGACCCGCCCACATCGGACCACTGATACGTGCTTCAATCCCAGGCTCTGGACCAGCCTTACAGAGAAGCAATGTTATTTTACAGGATTACAAATAACCTCAATAAAATACAGACAACATCTTCTGGTCTTCTGGAGCTACTGACTCAAAATATCTAGGTATCAGCTGGATACGGATCTTATACGTTACACAGTTGCGGACGGTTGCATCTGCACATCTGAGGCTGAGGAGAACGTTCGAGATTAAACTGACAACGCTGTAAAACAGCCGTGCCAACATTAGGGCGGGTGATCTGGCAACAATTAAATATCTAGACGTTGTTATTCCATGTTTGGAAAAAAAAATCAATGAATAACCTACTTATGATTTGTATTCAGCAGATTGTGCCGAGCTAAACATAATTGCCAGGCGGTCTCTAATGAAATGAAAGGTGGTGCGAGTGCTGAAGTGCTAATGAAATCCATAACATTCTCAGAGAAGTATGTAATTTAGCCCAATCATTTATATTTAAACAGTGGTGCAAAAACGGGGTGTGCATTATATGTGGTGCATTTGGGCTCATCACCAGTGGGGGGCGCCAAAACAAAAAAAATATTGACATTTGTGTTTTAAAACTGTTCTAGACTATGCTACAAATATGCTGTTTAGAAACATAAGATTGGGCCACTGGCAGTTATAATATGTTCTGTCTGCCTGACTGGGTCATATAAATAGATTAAATGAAAAATGTGTTCCTGACAGACTGCAGAGTGTCTAAAGATACAAGGAGTTCTAGATAAAGGAGCTCCGCCCACTCAGCAT
>JBBPDH010000036.1:7220656-7233347 GCA_037974565.1 Clupeocharax schoutedeni | reverse complement strand
TCTCTCTCTCTCTCTTTCTCTCTTCTCTCTCTCTCTCTCTCTCTCTCTCTCTCTCTCTCTCTCTCTCTCTCTCTCTCTCTCTTTCTCTCTCTTTCTCTGTCTCTCTGTCTCTCTCTCTCTCTCTCTCTCTCTCTCTCTCTGGGGCGTGTCCTCCTCGCAGGTGCCCTGCAGATCGAGAACACGGAGGAGACGGATCAGGGGAAGTACGAGTGTGTGGCGTCTAACGTGGAAGGCGTCCGCTACTCTTCCCCTGCCAACCTGTATGTGCGAGGTAGGGAGCACCCTGGTCTCGGAGGCCAGCGAAAAACACCGAAACGCTCCAGCCCTGTGTGCTGGGGGCGCTAAGTCCTGCTGTAAAACACTGTTAGCCCGTAGAAAATATAGATTATAGATTTATATATATATAATTATATATATTTAAATATGTTGTGCTGAAAGGGGCCGAACAGGAAGTTTGAGCTTTTGCAGGTACAAGGGGATGATGGTAAGTCTGACTTTGATTGGTGGGGGGTAAAGCACTCGGGCCAATCAAAATGGTCCACCCCAGAGGAACAGATGAATGTGCTGAAATGAAAGTACACAGTTCATGAGTGGTGCGATGTATAAACGCTGATCAGATCCGGCGCCGCGGCCTCCGAGAGGGAAATACGGGGAAGCGCAGAAATGACGGATCCTAATGTGGGCGCTGTAAGGAGAAGCCTGCTCTTAGCTTTAACTCAGAGAGAAGAGGAACGCCTGGCCAGATGAGTTTAATAAATCAAGGCAGATACATTTTCCCATCTAATATTTATCGTGTGAATATTAAAAAAAAAGTTTGTTTCCACTGTGTACCAAATAACTGTCTCCCATGAATAATTCAGAGGCTTCTTACATTCAGAAATAGGTCAGAGTGGCGTCTTTGCGCTGCTGGAGTTATTATTCTGCTTCTGCGAGGAGCCGCCTCTTTAGTGTGAGGAGGAACGCCGTCGGCCCGGTAATGAAAACTGCACCCTGCGGTAAAGACTGCGTCAGAGTCAGCATCAGCACGCTCAGATCTGAACCACTTTCGGTTCCCTGAAGAACCTTTCAGTGCGTGGTTCTTTAGGGCAGTGGTGCCCCCCCCACCAGTGATAGCCACTGCTTTACAGAACCATTTCCTGAGGGTTAAGTGTGAGGAACCTGTTCCAGAACCTTCGTGTTTGGGAACCTGGACCCGCGGCGGTTCTCAGGCTGCTCTGCGGGGGTCTGCGTTTAGGTTTGAGGCTTTAAGGGTTTTATAACGGTGATGTGGGAGAATGAAGCGCAGTGTAATGGTGGAGGAACCGTAAGCTGAAACAGTAAAATGAAGCTCTTTAAATCGTGTTTCTGCCCCAGAAGCTCTTTAAACTCTCCGAAAGCCGTTTATCTGTGGCTTCTCTCAAAGAACCCTTTGTGGCATGTTTTGCCGTTCTTTAAAGAGTCGGTCCTTCCGTCGCATAGAGCTGAGGTTCTCAAGCGGTTCCTCGGGGCCCCAGAGGGTTCACACCTCGGGTTTTTGTTCTAAACCCAGCGAGAAGGAACTCGACCCAAGAGCCGTCTGGGGCTCCCTGAGGCCCGGCTTGAAAACCCCCTCCATAAACCGTGGGACTCTGTGCGGAGACCCGCTGGTCCTCCGAGGCGATGATTGAGAAGAAGTCTCTTTATTCTGTTTGTTTTTAAGCTTGATTCTGATATTGACTTGTCACTGAACTGTCTTTTGATTTCTAGACTTTTCTGCACTTTAACAGCTACAATGTAGCGCCGCTCACGCGGCCGGCCCACCTCCCGACGGGCCGGCCCCCAAAACTGGCCCTCGGAGCGCGAAGGCGAAGGCGGAGCATTGTAGCTGCTAAACCCGAGTCATGCTTTATTTTTGTGCAGTTTTTCGTTTTTATTTCTTTGAGTTGTTTCATTGGTTTCTCTTTTCTTTCCTTTTTCTGTTTCCTTTCATTTAAGCAAACGGGCCACCATGGGAGCTTCTTAGGTGGCTGTAACTGTTTTCATTGCTCTAGCGCCCCTCAGAGACCCCAGCGGACAGCACACTCTTCTCTCTAGCGGCAGCAGGTCTAGTGCTGGGGTGACATCCTTTCATTCTGGGTTAAAACAGGTTAAAAACGAGCGACAGGCAAATCTCTGACAAACTGGGTGTCGCTGCTATGAGTAGACTTCGAAAAAAGGGCAAAAAAGAAGAAATAACAAAACTAGCAGAGATTATGCAGCTTAAAGCCTTGAGGTGGCCTTTTTTACTCTCTCTGTGTTTCCCCTATTTTTCTCTTCTCCTCATGTCATTGTGTTCTGCATCAACCCCTTTACATCCCTCAGAGCTTCGAGAAGGTTGGTGTGTTTTTTCTTTTTTCCTTTTTTTAACCCACATTAAAGACCAAAAGCAAGATGTTTGACATTTTTGAGACATTTGTTCATTGAAAGGCTCATTAGCACTTTGCTGATGCACAGACTGTACAGATTCAGAGCTGCTAAATAGTCAATTTTCATTTATTTGCAAAATAAAACTATAATAATAATAGTAGTAATAATAAGAATAGAAGTGATAGAAACCCGCACAAGTCGGGGTTATTATTATTTTTGGTTTGTTTTCTTTATATTTGAGTTTGCATTGTGGGGCCTTTGCATCTCTTGGTATTGCTTCTGCTCACGAGAAAAGCTTCGTTGCATCTGTTCATGGAAAGCCAGCATCTGAGAAACAGACGCGGCGCCTGGTGCATGATGGGAGAATGTAACTGCTCGCATGCCTGGAATGGAACGTTTTGAACGCCGTGTTTTTGCTGCACTGTGTTTCCGTGACTTTCTGTTTTCTCTTCTCTCCTGTTTTCCAACACCCCCCCCCATAATGAAGTCTGTCTGTGGCCTCTCCTGTTGCTCATTCCTTCTATTGTGGTGCTGTTTGTTCTGTGCTTCTGTGTCGTACTGTTCTCCAGCTCCTTTATGTTGGAATTCTCTGTTCGTTAGATGTGGTTCATATTTCTGTCCCCTGTAAAGTCACAGCTTTATGTAGTTCCAGCGTAGAATTACTGAAGAAAACACATGTGGGTTTACAGCCAGTGTTCCTGCCGTCTCAGCCCTCAGCTAATGTGGCAAACAAAACCTGATTGGGCGTTATTGTCCGTCCCTGTGGCATTTAACTCCCGGCTAATCCTTCCCTGTGTCTCCGGGATCAGTGGTGAATGTAATGGTCTCCGCGTTCCAAACCGTCCCTCGGACAGAAGAGGGGGCACCGAGAGCCTCGGCACTTCTGGCCGCCGGAGCGTTTCGTTGACTGACTGCCACTTGTCCTTTTTGGAGTCAGGCGGCTCAATCGAACCGGGATTTATCATCCATCCGATCCCCTCGGCGCCTCCGGATTGCTTCTCGCCTCCACGATTTGCGTGATTAAGCAACATAAATTAGACCCGAAACAAACGAAAGAAAAAACCCTGGTTGGAGCCCCACATCCTAATCCTGCTCGAATGCTAGAGCAGAAGATGCCAAATTAATTGGGGCCGGATTCCAGCTCAGCCCACTGGAGCCTGCACTGGCCAAATTGACTGCCTGCCTCACGTCGGCATATCAGTTTCATGCTTTACACGTTAAACATAACTGGGTCTTGCAGCACGGCTGCTTCTGAGTGACATCATCCGTGGCAGGGTGTAGCAAACTTACCTCACTGGAAGTCATTATGCAGAGTTGGGTGCGAGGCAGGAACCGCTCACTTAAAACGTTTCCTTATTGTCCCGCAAGACGCATTTCACAGGGGAGTTCGGGGGCATGGGGCACGGTCCAGGCCACATGTCCCCATGGCTGTGGTGCTAAACCATACCAGCCATCTCATAATGTCTGCATGGAACTAAATGGCCTCTTGAATAATTGATTAGCAGAGGAAGACATGGTGGCGTTAGGGGTAGGGGGGTCAGAGGAGCTGTATGAATTGAGCCTCCATGCTGCGGTGATATAAATAATGAAGAGCCTAGCACTTTCAATCCATCTCTCAAGGCCTGGCATTTATTGGCAGGGCTTTATTTTTCACATTAGGTTGTGCCCACCGCGAATGCCTGCAAATGTGCACCATCTCAAGTGCTTTATTTGGCCCCATGCGATAACCTCAGCCATGTCAGGGTAAAACTCCCTCATTGTTAATAATATAGGGTTGAAATCTGCTTTCCTACCTCTTTTGACCAAGTGGAGTACTGTTAGCCACAATTAGCACTTGAAACCTGAAGTCAGAATCTAGTAATCCCCTTTTGAACTTTGATTTAGCAGAACAGAGCCCTCAGAATAGAGTCCACCTTGTGCCAAATTAATGACAGAAATTAGAATTCTGCCGCTTTCAATGAGGTCACTAATCTCCCATTGTTGCTCTCTGACAATCCGCTCGTAATTTGCGCTCAGTGTCGCCTAATGAAGTCGTTCGAATGAGCAAATGATAGCATTCAAGGCTCTTAGACCCCGGATTCTTTCGGGGGATGTCGCGGGGATCAGCCCTGGGCTCTGGAGAAGTTCACCTGCGCGGTGATGCTGGAAGACTGAGCTGTGCCAGGCAACGCTGTGCTCCACTGTAACACCTTTCAGCTGAACTGCATGTGCATGCGTCCGCACCCCCCTGCATGCCTGGACTTGCATGTGCTTGCATGTGTGATTCTGTGCATTTTGGCATGGACCAGGAAAGAGAAGGCTAGATTACACCCTGCTCTCTGGTGGGCAGTTTTGACCTCTTGTCTGTCAGCAAGGCCTGAGGGTCACACGCTAGCAGCGCATGTAGCCGCTCTGCTGTAGCGGCAGGGGAGCTACGCGCGCGAAGCCTCTAAAGTCGTGCAGTCTCAGACTCTCGTATTTGCCGTAATCAGACAAATCCGCGGCAGATGTTTACGCTCGGCGTAATAACTTTCATTACTGGCGCTGATTCTTCTGAGCCCCAGTTACTTACGCCGCAGCGGCGGAGGTGTGTAAATGGGGAACTCCCACCGAACCCCACCCTGAGGAAAATGGAACCTTCCAGGACTCTGGTCTCTGCTAAGACACCAAGCAAGGTGTAATCTCAGCTTCTTCGGCGCTAGAGGCTGCCCTTTATTTTTGGCGTCCTTCGTTTTGGGGCTGGGCAGACTGTCTGGCTTCTCCCTTCTAGTCCTAAACAACTTCACAAACTCTTTGGCGTTTACTCGTCCGACTGTCTTGTCCATCGCAAATTCCCTCGATATGTGTCTCTCTCCATGACGGGGCTTGAAACAAGGTTTTGACTCGGCTCCTGTAAGACCTGTATAGTCATATATAGACACGTCTTTCTCTTGGTCAGGCCTGCTGGGCCCTGGTCTTAGAGAATGAGGAGTGTGTCCAACTTGGTGCCAAGTTGTCTTGCATAAAACACCAGGGAGCTCCAGTCCACATCAGACATTAGCGCGTTAGCTGTGTGACCGTCCGTCAGGGCTGAGGAAAAAGCCCGGAACCGTTCTCTATTTCACGCAGCACCACTTCAAAGCCGGACTAGCCTGATAGATCGATAGGCTATGATGCATAAGATGACATGCACTTAGCGCAGCCGTAGTTTCCACGCCGGGCGGGTGAAGTGTTTTGGAGGCATTGTTGTGTCTGCTTTGAAGTCGGGGAGATTTTCACACCCTTGCAGACGGGTTGGCAGATTCAAGCTTTGACCCAAAACCATGTACAAGAAAAAGTGCTCCTTTCATTTTTATAAAGAAAATAGGAGAAAAAAAATAGTTTGCCCCAAACACTAACGTGGCTACACCCTAAAGGTTCTGGCCTGGAGTGTTTACCGGCTCAGGCACGCCTGATTCAATTCACCAGTTAAGATCTCAAACTGTGCCCAGCAGCGACCCCTCAGGGTCTTGGAGGTGAGGAACCTAATGGTGCAAAATCCTACGTACGATACTACCCCAGCTCTAGCACGGAAACGAGGCCCAGTCAGGTGACCGGCTGAGTCGGGTTTGTTGGAGCTGCCGGACCCTGCGACTGCTACATCTTTCTAGTTTAGAATGTGTTCATAAGCTGCATTAGCATCAGAAGGCCGTGTGCGGTCAGCACGGGCGAGCCGGATCACCCGGACAGGAGGCAGTGTGGGACTGATGTCAGAAAGGTGAAAGGTTGCAGCCCTCATTCACTCAACTACCAAAGCTCATGGTCCTCTGGCCGACTGCGAATCCGAACCGCTCCTCCCAGATTAGCATTCCGCTGCCGGACACTGTCGCTCTGCTGCTGTGGTCGGTGGAGCCCTGAACACTCCTGCGCCGTAACACATCTGTGTGTGCTTTGGTTTTGGGTTTGTGTTGTTGATGTGTTTTAGTTGTGTGTCTGTGTGGTGTTTTGATTTGAAATGGTTGCTGCAGTTGCACTTGCGCTGGTGTTTTGGGGGGTGCATGCTTGGATGGGTCCTGGGCAGGCTCTGGCCTGGAGGACAGTTTGGTTCCATACTGTATTTGTCCCTCATGCAGTCATAGCCATGCATGACCTCGTGACACATGGGCTGCCCTTTCACCTTTGCTGAACATTGTTGGATATGCTCTTTTTGGGGTGTTGCTTACAAATGTGTGAGTTGTTCATCCATAGACGAGCCCCCAAAAGTCTAAACGCTACATTGCTGACACCCAGCCTACAGGGAAATGAGTGTTCCACGCAAAACGATAATATAACATAGCACTTCGCACCACTCCGCAGAACAATTAAAGCAAATATTCTACATTTAATCCGTAGTTCCTGCGTAACTCAAGGTATGTATAGCGGTGGGGAATGGAGCCAGCGGTCAAAATGAAGCACAAATCGCCATTTTACTTACGGTCCAGCCCTACCAGTGCCCCTACATGAGTGTTAGTTTTGTATTAAATGTTGTTTATGGTAAAATAGTGGGGAAATCTCAAATATTCAGGGACTATTGTGCCACACAGCACACTAAATGTACCCCTCCAGCTTGAAATAATTTGCCAAAACGCCAGCAACACAAAGTCCCAGGCATCAGGCGGCGCATCCGTGACCCTTTCCTGTCATTTTCTGCGGCGGAGCTTTTGGAGGCTCTCCGAAGGCCTGGTTCCATTCGCCACCAGTGTGAGCAGTTCCGACTCGGCGACTTTATTAATCTTAGTTGTTTATTAATGCAGATGGGTTGAAAGATCAGTGGAGTTCCCCTTTAATAAATAGCACATCCGATCGAAATGTGATCGTCAGCCGTTGGAGCCTATAGAAGGCCGTCCCTCAGGCGGAGGTTTTACTCGCCGCTCCTCTGATTAAACCCAGGCTTAATCTAAACGCTCCGTGTTCCGTGTTATAAATAACGGTCAGGCGATGGTGATGACCCTTGTGGACGATCAGAATCAGACTGCTGCCCTTTGTTTCCTCTTTATCCACTCAGCTGACCGTGATTACCGTCGTTTCTTCCTCTAATATCTAATCCAGAACTGTTCCTTCTCATTAGGGGCACTGAAGAGAGCGGCAGTGTGTTGGGGACAGTCATGTGTGATTATTATAAACCTGAGCTTTCTGGGCGGAGCTGTCCTCCGTCCCTTCAGCTGCCGCTCAGAAGTCGAGTCTCAGATTTCAAGCCCCTTTGTGGGAGGAGTCTTTTGCTGAAGTGCGACGGCTACACCTACCACCCCCCTCCCCCCGCCCTGTCCCCACCCCTTATTGTCGCTGTTGTGTCTCCAGCCCCAGACCCAGGTCTGTCCCGTCCCCTCTGTCCGCTGTCCTGCTGCTGGACTCTTGCTCTGCCTCATGTTCCGTCTCCACCTGTTGTTTCTGTCCTTTCTGTGTCATTGTGTGTTTCTATACTTTTTTATTAGAATCTTTTTTCTTTTTTAACTAGACCACACACCTCAACCTCCATACCCCCCTCTTTTCTTCTCCTCTCTTTTCTCTTCTCTCCTTCCTCACTCCTCACTCCTCTCTCTCTCTCTCTCTCTCTCCTCTCTCTTTCCTCTCTCTCTCTCCTCTCTCTCCTCTCCTCTCTCTCTCCTCTCTCTCTCTCCTCTCTCTCCTCTCTCTCTCTCCTCTCCTCCTCTCTCTCTCTCCTCTCCTCCTCTCTCTCTCCTCTCTCTCTCCTCTCTCTCCTCTCTCTCTCTCCTCTCCTCCTCTCTCTCTCCTCCTCTCTCTCTCTCCCCTCCTCCTCTCTCTCTCTCCTCTCCTCCTCTCTCTCTCCTCCTCTCCTGACGCTGGTGTGTGGTTTGCTCAGTCTGTGGTAGAAGTGTGTGACTGTTCCCACTGTAGCTCACCCGTCATGTACTCCTCCATTATTTGTCCTTCAGTTTGGGGAAAGAACAGCCCTTTGTTTTGATGAATGTGACCCTGAGCTGCAGTAGAACCTCGCTCTGATGTTGTGCAGATTTCCTTCTACACATTTATCCTGCGTCCAGTCCTTCCAGCCGGGACTGCCGTGTCTCTCTGGCTGGAGAGAAACCGAACGTTCAGCATCGAAGTGGCCCCCACCCCCACCCCCACCCCCACCTCGTGACGTTCTCTACTCCTTCCTCTCCTCCTCCTCCTCCTCTTTCTTCTCCTGTTCAGTCGTCTTTTGTCTGGGCATGCTAGCGACCCTTCAGTTACATTCTTCTCTGCATTTGTAGCTCAGATCTCTTTCTCTATCTGGTTTGGTTATTTTCTCCATGTTGTTTTCTCCTCTCTCTATTTCTGCATGATGTCTGTGAAAACGATAGCTGCATCTATCAATGGAACCGTGTCAGATTTTAAAGAGGCTTTGTCCAGTTGATTTACCCTCAATCACAAAAATCTGATTAAGGTTTCTCATCTTTAGTGTCAGGCTACAGAACTGATCCGTCTCTCACACACACACACACACACACACACACACACACACACACACACACAGATAAGGCCACACGGGCCTCTTTCTCGAGTGTAGGTGTAGATTAGAGCAATTGAAGCTCTATTTTGATCTATTTAGGTTTCTTTGCAGTAGGAGAAGCTTTCATTGAGCTGTCTCCTGCTGGCCTCCGCGGCACGGAGCCTCGCTCACAGGACCCCTGTCCAGATACCCCCTCGCCTCACCGCGCAGGCGCAGGCGCAGGCTCCCGGAGATGAGAAACCCATAATAGATTTTTGTGTAATTAAATGTGCTGTGATGGATCAGATATTAGTCGATGGAACCTTGCTATGACTCTGTTGCTTTAATGTCGATCGATATTGTCGGTGAAGCAGTTCCGTTAGTTTAGTTTTAATTTATCCTTCTTTTGATTTAATTTTAGACTTTCTTTACTTTCTACAAGTCTCACGTTCCTTTTGATTTGTTGTCCTCTCTTTAGACAACGTTTTTGCTCTAAAGAAGGACTCATTTTCATCGCCCTGTCTTGTCACCTCTTTTTTCTCTCTCTCCCTCTCTTCTGCTTTCTCCTTCTCTCTCTCTCTCTCTCTTTCTCTGTACTTCTCGTTTTCCATCCTCTTCTGGACGTTCGCAGTCCGCCGAGTCCCCCCTCGTTTCTCCATCTTGCCCACCAGTCACGAGATCATGCCGGGCGGCAGCGTGAACATCACCTGCGTGGCCGTCGGCTCCCCGATGCCCTACGTCAAGTGGATGCTGAACTCTGAAGACCTGACGCCGGAGGACGACATGCCGGTGGGACGGAACGTTCTGGAACTGAACAGCGTGCGAGAGTCGGCAAACTACACCTGCGTGGCCATGAGCAGCCTGGGCATCATCGAGGCTGTGTCCCAAATCATCGTCAAATGTAAGGGGGTGTGGGGTCCGTCACTGGTGGAGCACTGCATTGATGTCAGATTATACTTCTGTAACACTTCTCTAGAGAGACACTGCTGTGCAGAAGTCACTTCAACTTAAAGTCTAGTTATTACTGAGCTGAACACTAATATTCCAGTAAATACTGAAAACATTACAACAGTGAACAGTAGTTTTAAGCATTACCTCTTTCCTGATGGACGTCTTACCTGCAGCTCCATTAAATACCTGGTTTACTCTGGTTTCCTTCAGTAGATTAAATTCAGTGGGACTGGAGCCCTAGAGCAGTCCCTCTAAGCAGCTCTCAGAATATCAGCCGAGTCTTCACACATTTCACTGTTTTCTTGTTGGTCTGCATTTGGTCTAAAATGGTTTTGCTGGTGTACAGAAGATTAGAAAGCTGGTAAAATGGTACCCAAGGCCTCTGCCCAGGGCTGTAGGTGGTGAAGCTCAGGGCAGGGCAGGGTCAGGATAACGCTGGTTTGCTGGAACTGTTCTCTTTTTGTGCTTTTCCAGCTCTGCCCAAGCCGCCAGGTACCCCAGTAGTCACAGAAACCACGGCAACCAGCATCACCATCACCTGGGACAGCGGCAACCCCGAGCCAGTGCTGCACTATAACATCCAGTACCGCGCCAAGACCCCCGACAGCAAGTTCGATGTGATGGAGCTCATCACCACCACCCGCTACAGCATCGGCGGCCTTTCCCCCAACACCGAGTACGAAATCCGTGTCTCTGCCATCAACACCATCGGCCAGGGCCCGGCCAGCGAGCCGGTCGAGGCCAGGACAGGAGAACAGGCTCCTGCCAGTCCTCCCAGGAACATCCAGGCTAGAATTATCTCCCAGAGCACCATGATGGTGCGGTGGGAGGAGCCAGAGGAGCCCAACGGCCAGATTAAGGGCTACCGGGTTTACTTTACCATGGACCCTTCAAAACCTATGAACCAGTGGCAGATCCACAATGTACAGGACAGCATGATCACGACCATTCAGAACCTGGTGGCCTCGGAGACCTACACCATACGCGTGCTGGCCTTCACCTCCGTGGGAGACGGGCCCTTTTCAGACCCCATTCACGTCAAAGTGCTGCAAGGAGGTCAGTATGCTGCTCACGCTGACTGGCTCGGCCAATAAACTCCCTCTAATATCAGTCCTACTGAGCACAGGGGGATTAACCCCTTCAGCACCGCTGTGCCGCCTGACTGCTGCTAAAGTGTAGCATCACAACAACAAGTTTCAGGGTCACAGCCAGTACAGCGTCGTCTTTACCCTGAGTTTATATTACACTGCTGTACATATAACAGTCCGTCAGGACCATCATCCCATCCAACACCAACATCGTCTCCTGACCAGGAGATGTGTAGCTACTCTGCAGTCAGGCGGCACAACCGTAGCTAATGCAGGAGGGATGTACAGAGTAATGGACTGTGGAACAGGACTCGCACAGTAATGGGTAACTAAACATGCACTCTGTGGTCCGTGGATCTCCTGCAGGCTGCACTGATGATTGTGTTCTGATTGTGTCTCTCTCTCACACCGCCTCTGCTCTTAGTTCCCGGACAGCCCTCCAGGTTTCAGATCGGCGAGGTGTCCGACACCGCCATCGAACTGACCTGGGAGCCCGCCTTCGAGAAGGAGGGAATCATCCGCTACGAGCTGCGATATAAAGAATCCAGTCAGAGGAGTTTGGTACGTGCTCTAAATCCTCCGGCGTCTGTCCAGTCTGCTCCCCTAAAGCTGCCAGGATGTTTAACCGCGAGCGGCAGAGTTACTGCAGCGCCAAAGCCAAGCCGAAACGTTCCGACTAAAGCAGGAGCGTCCAGTCGCACCCAGAGCGGCCGCGGGTTTTCATTCCAGCCGCGTGACTGAAGCAGTCCTGAAGTCAGGACTGAGAGAGTAGAGACGTGAATATTAAAATGCTTCTCATGATGCCTGATCAAACATAGCCCTTTAACCCCGCCCAGTTCTTAACGAGAACTCAGGCCCTCGACTCGTTACAGTAGATCACTGAGATACAACTACAGAGGTCCCCCCTCGCTGTGTGTGTGTGTGTGTGTGTGTGTGACCGGATTCTCTTTCATTACTGCCAGCTCTGCTTTTTTTTTTTAACACACCATTTTCTGACAAACCCCGCCTCTTCTGAGCTCGGATTGGCTAATTTTATACCACACAGCTGATGACCAATCTGGGCTAAAGTAGCGGGGGACGACCAGCCAATCAGGATCCCAAACCCATAATTTCAGTATACCACACGAATCACACACTGCTTTACTGCCAGTCTTGTGGCCATAAACAGTTTCATGAGGGCCGGATCCGCCGTGCGGGTCGCCAGTAGGATAGGCCTGGTGTGTAGCTGTGTTTATTCTTACGGGAGTAGCCGAACATGTCAGTAGTGTGAACATGATGGGCTACGTTTAGAAGCTCTTCTTGAGGTTTTCAGTTGAAGTGAGCTCAGTTTAATAAACAGCAGTTTGGTGTTGGCGGAGCCTCTGTTCCGCCTGTTGTAGCGGGGTGCTCACCGAACTCCTCCACGCTCGCGTTATTAAAAGTGCGGTGTATCGTCCTCATCCCTGAGCTGCTCTGCTTTGAGGTTTCACATCTTCTTCCCCGGCGAACAGGAGACGAAAACGTTCGAGCCGAGGTCCTCCTACGTGGTGGAAGGTCTCCGAGCGAACACGGAGTACGTCTTCTCTCTGGCCGCCATTTCTAACAAAGGCATCGGAGCCTTCACCAACGAGATCTCCCAGAAGACTTCGCAAGCCAGTATGTACAGCTTTCACTTTCTTCACTAACCTTCAGAAACACACGCCGTCATTTTGGCTGTGTATGTGAGTGTGTGTGTGTGTATGTGTGTGTGAGTGTATGTGTGTGTGTGTGTATGTGAGTGTGTGTGTGTGTGTATGTGTGTATGTGAGTGTGTGTATGTGAGTGTGTGTGAGTGTATGTGTGTGTGTGTGTATGTGAGTGTGTGTGTGTGTGTATGTGTGTATGTGTGTATGTGAGTGTGTGT
>JBBPDH010000036.1:7131556-7141685 GCA_037974565.1 Clupeocharax schoutedeni | reverse complement strand
CACACACACCACACTTCAGAGACACACCACACTTCACACACACACACCGCACTTCACACACCCACACACACCACACTTCAGACACACACCACACTTCAGACACACACACCACACTTCAGACACACACACCACACTTCAGGACACACGCAGCAGTCATTCTCAGCTCTATGGATTGGGGAGCTTAATGTGTCTCATGCATTTCTTTCTCTTTATCATGGCCACCGTAGGTGGGCTCCATTCCTGCTAACGCTGAAGACGATGGCCAGTGGTCACAGGGACTCATCTCAGCGGTGAGTCTGGAGACAGTCATGTTAATAATGTAACTCTGTCTGACCTGTATACTCTTTATAAACCAGTTAAGCACACTTGTTAACACACTATGGCACTACTGCAGGCACGCATGGTTGCAGCAGCAACAAGTAATCTGTGTGAAGCAGCGAATGCGTCTGTGCAAGGCCACGCCAGCGAGGAGAAGCTCATCTCCTCGGCCAAGCAGGTTGCTGCGTCCACCGCCCAGCTGCTGGTGGCTTGCAAAGTGAAAGCTGACCAGGACTCTGAGGCAATGAGGAGATTACAGGTACACACACACACACACACTCACACACACCCCCCTTTATTTACCCCCTAGTCGTCTTGTTTCTCACACAGATTATGCGCCCTGTAAGCCCTCTACACTCAGGTGTGATTATAATATTCAGCTGAAGTGTAGAAGTCAGACTCTTTAGATAGAAGGGTAACATTTAGAAACAATAATTGGACTGTGTAGCATGTTCTACTGACGAAAATGTAATAAACACCAATCACATTTAATGAAATCAAATAGAAAACTCTACAATCCACGTAAACATGACTGTGCTGCTGTTCCACGCAGGCTGCAGGCAACGCAGTGAAGCGCGCCTCGGATAATCTGGTGAAAGCAGCTCAGAAAGCAGCCTTCGACCGGACAGATGCCGAAAGCGTGGTGGTGAAGACCAAGTTTGTTGGAGGAATCGCTCAGGTGAAGCTCACTGCTGTACACTTCTTTAAATCTGTGCTGTACTGTAGGGCCCTGTCCACACGTACACGGGTATTTCTGAAAACTGAGGTTTTTCTCTGCGTTTTGGCATTTCGTCCCCACGAAAACGGCGTTTTGGGTGAAAACGTAGGTTTTTAAAAACTCCGACCAAAGTAGCGATTTTTGAAAACTCCGTTTCTGCGTTTGCGTGTGGACAAGAAAAACGGAAGATTTTGAAAAACGGACCGTACGCCACTCATATAACGTCATCGTATGCGCTTTGGTTGTCATCTAAAATGCCGGATGTTTACAAAATACTGCAGCTCTCAACCGCGTTAGAAGTGTTTATACTCGTGCGGGGAGTTACTGTCCATCCAGTACGAAGGGTGAGAGACTTTAGAAGAGAAAAGTGGAGAGAGAGAGAGATCCTGTATGAAGGGTGAGAGACTTTAGAAGAGAGTAGAGAGAGAGAGAGAGAGATGTCCAGTATGAAGGGCAGAGATGTCAGAGTCAGCTTCGGATGCTATTATATTCAACACAGACACTGTCTCTGCACTGAGCCCGCCGCCAACGTTGGTGCCGGTTTTGGACGAGTCCTGGGGGGTATTCCATGAAACAGGATTAAGGGAAAGTCTGGCTTATTTCAAGGGAAAGTAGAAATTAGAAGTAGAAATCCAGAAATTCCAGGTAATGATGCTCCACCTCCAAGGCTTCTGATTGGTCACCAATGCTATACGGTTTAAGGTTATATCGTCACCTGCTGCATTGGCATGCTCTTGACAGCGTTTATTGCGATTGCATCTGGAGGGAGATATTTTTGAAAACATGCTCGTGTGAACACGATTTTTTTTTTTAAATGAAAAAATCTCAGTTTTCAGAAACACCCGTGTACGTGTGGACATGGGCTCGGTCACCACTCTCCGTATATCAAATAAAATAACAGGAGCTCCAGCAGAAACCCTGGAAATGAGAACTGGCGCCGCTTGCTGAGACTGAACTGGTTTATTGCTGGATTCTTCCTGTAAAGCGCTTTTGTTTGTGTGAACAGTGCTGTTAGTTATGATGGGTGCTCCTCTTACCTCCTCTTTCAGATCATTGCAGCGCAGGAGGAGATGCTGAGGAAGGAGAGGGAGTTGGAGGAGGCCAGGAAAAAGCTGGCTCAGATCAGACAGCAGCAGTACAAATTCCTGCCCAGCGAACTTCGAGGGGACGAAGACTAAACGGCCGCATTGTGTGTGAGAGTCTCTAGGTGTGTGTTGTTGTAACGGTGCTCACCGCGGTGTTTTGGAAACGCTGCGGCATTGAAGGTTTCGAACTTCCTTTTATTGTTCTTTAAAGCAAATCAAACAGTGTGAGGAACGCCACCAATCACAGGGGCTCTGAGGAAACAGGGCTGAAGGATTGTGACTGGACCCTTGAGGTCAGTTTTGACTGCTGTGGGGTCCAGTACTAAACAGGATCCTCTGACATGAGGCATGTGCAAATTTCACCAAACACTTAATAAAATCTTCAAACTTGTACTTCTTACTCTTGAACGAACATGGCAGTAGAGCTTAGAGCCGTTGTTACAGTGAGAAAAAAGAGGCAGCTTAAGCCACATGGCTTGCCCTAAGACTGTTAGCTATAAATGCACAACTTTTCAAACGAAAAACGTTCTCTGTACCTTTAACTGATGATGCTTAATGATGGCATGAGAAATGCATCTATGCTGTATCTTCTGAGACTCCTCAGACTGATTGTATCTGACCCTGGGGATCATGGGAAATCCTCGAGTCTGACTGTAGCCTCTTCTCTGACCAGTGTGAATGTTAAAGCTGTAAATGTACGAAGCTTGGGTTCCTTTCTTATTCTGTTTGTAAGCACGAGAATAAATATGTGAAGAAACTGTACTGCAGAAAAGACCCACTCGTACGGTACTGTATTCTCAGCTCCTTTTTTATCGTCTTCTGCTTCCTTCTGTCTGTTCGAGTCCGAGTGTTAGAAGCTGTTGTTTTTAAATATTAAAAAGATAGCGCTATAAGAACAGCCATTTGTAGTTTACACTGAAAAAGAAACTTCGAATGTATATAAATGACTGGAATTTCTCGAGACCAGTCCTGCTCCAAGCACGCAGCAGTGTCCTAAATCTGTCGGATCTGTGTTGCTGAAGGGAATACTCCATACTGTGCAGTGCTGTGGGTCGCCTAAACCCTGCTCAAGACTTCATTCGCCAGAACTTCACGCTCGCTAGAGAGTGGCGGTAATAGTGTCTCTTCCCCACTATTACTATTTCTTTTTGCTTCAGAATGCTTCCCTAATTATTATGGAATGCCAGGAGTGCCAATATTAATTATATAAATGTCATTAAATACATCATTAAATGTGTCAATTATTTAAAATGGAAAATAAAAACAGAATTACTTAAATGCGGCATTAATTATTTAAAAGTGGAAATAAAAAAATTGAAGTAATTATATAAAGATTTAATTACACATTTAATTGAATTTACAATATTTAATTATAATAGGATTTAATTACAATAAGTAGTTATAAGTGTATTTCCCATTTTAAACAATTAATGACGCATTTAATGACGCATTTATGTAATTAATATTGGCACTCCTGGCATTCCATAAATGATGTCCCTGATTATCTTTCTGTTTTCAGTGTTTGCTGGGAATGGACTCTGTACGTTCTGTTAACAGAAATGCAGTAAAAACCTGTGTATTTCTCACTCGGAGGCATTGAAAGTCTTCTTGACAACTGCTTCACTGCAGTACATATACATGTAAACAATCACACAGTAAAGGTACATAGCATTTATACACACACACTCCTGAATCTGCACAGGTTTGTACTCCATTCCTTGAGCGTAATCCGTGACTCTTGTCAAATTCTAGGTCCTTAGTATTCGTGTCTAATGTGAAGCTAATCTGAGTGACAGTCTTTTTGATGGGCAGCTTTGAAGCGTTATCGGGGACATTCTTTCGTGCTGAACGTATCTCTGCTAATCATATGGAAGCTGGTCCTGGATCAGCGTTTAAAAAGGAAAAGAATTTCACTGGACAATGAGTAAACCCAAGAAGGGAGTCTTTATTTGACTCCAGATGCATCGACACTTTTTACTGAATAGGAAAAGTAAATAACTTCGTTTCTGATTTTGGGCGTGTCATTTTTATCAGAGTGGTGAATGTTGCAGTTGTACTCAAATGCAGTGACAGAACTGAAGTGATATGTGAATTATTTATCTGGCTGCAAATAAAGGATTAATGAACAGCTTTTTCTGGTTTCCCGTTCGAGTATTATACTGTTGTACTTCGGTTACAGTGTTCTAAACTGCTCTATCAGCAGTTTAATAAAGATACGTCTGTTTAAAGCACAACACATTTAATCGGCGATGCGCTTCAGTCCGCTTGTGAAGAAGATCGCAGGACTGGAAAAGTGCGCTTTGAGGGACTACAGGAAATGGAGTTATAACTGATTGTTAGTGGCTTGCTTTTGTAATGGGCAGAAATAAAAATGAAGAGAACATTTCTGTGTAAATGCATCAGCATGACGTAAGTAAAGCCTGACTGCTTGGAGTTCTGGGAAGATCCTGTGGCCTGTGGCTTCTCTGAGAACTGAAATTATGCACCATTCAGCTGATCGTTCACTGATGGGTGTTGGTAAAGCAGTTTAACAGTTTTGGAAATCCCTCATTTTTAATTCATATTAAACTATGGTAGATGATCAGCTGTTTTGCCAGCTCAAACTGGCCTTAAGCTGATCACTTGGATGAGGGGTGTTGGGGTCGTAATGATATATTTCCAGGAATTCAGGGCTGAAGCGATATTGGAGAAAGCCTGAATTCAGCTGAAAAGGGAGCCTCAGTGGTCAGGGACTCTGTCTCTTTAAGATTCTCCTTTTGGCCAAGCCCTCGCTGGCATGCCTGAGTCAGCACTGTCCAGCTATATCAGGCGGAACGGGGAGACGGGGAGGGGCAGGGGGTGCTAATTCGGGCGTCCCGAGGATGACATCTTTTAAAATGTAGCAGTGCTCTGTTATTAGTATTTCCCACAGCACTGGACTTTAGTTTAATAAAGGAGATCTGCTCCGTGACTCTAAACTAATCTGATTGATTTCAATACAAGTGCAGAAATAAAGGCAGTACATCATGTCAATGCTCTTGCTGCCTTTATATATAAATAATATGTGTTTTAGGTGTTTTAGATGTATATCCTGCTTTCTTCTACACTACAATGACAAAAGTTTTGGGACACCTGACCATTACACCATAAGGGACCTAATGGTATTGGATTCAAATCCACAGACTTTATTAAGGAGTTGCCCCCTATTGCACCATGCACTCTTGGAAAGCCTTCCACGAGAATTTCTGAGGGAATTTGTTCCTGTTTGTTATGTAAAGCATTAATGAGGTCAGACACTGATGCTGGACAAGAAGGCCTGGCTCCCAATCTCAGCTAAAGTTCATCCCAAACGTGTTAAGGTTAGGGCTCTGTGTGGCTGACCTGGCTTTGTGCACTGGGCCACAGTCCTGCTGGGATAGAGATGGTTCTTCCCCCAAACTGCGTCCACAGAACTGGAAGCATGGCGTTGCTGAAGCATTCACTGCAAATAAAAGGTGATGTCCCAATACTTTTGTCAATACTGTAATTACTGAGTTCAGGTATTTAAGCCACACTTTTATACACCTGTAAGCAATAACAATGTAGCCTCCACAGACAAACTCCTCCAGTAGAACATCCGCGGAAAGTCCTGTGACTTGGTCAGAGGGCTGACCCTTTGTCACAAGTCGGTTTGTGACATATCTGCTGTGTGTGATCTGCCCCGACCAACTGTAAGTGCTAGATGTGGTAGCAACATCCTCTCAGACACGGTAGCCCACCCAATCTCACCATGAGAGCAGAAAACTGCCGTGGGTATCGTGCCAGAACTGTGTGTAAGGAGCTAAAATGGGTTTTTATGGCCAGACTGCTGTGCACAAGTCCAGTATCAGTATCATCAGCTGGAGAGCTGTGGAGTGTGTCCACTCTCTGTGCCTCTGAAACCTCTGAGAGTGAAATATACAGTGCATACAGAAAGCCCAAGGAGTGTCGGAGTGTCAAGGGTCTGAATACTTCTGTAAACTGGATATTTCAGAGTTCTTTTAAATCATTTAACACAACATTGAAACCCTTGTATTTGCTTTGTTACTGTGGAGTATTATGTAAAGATTATACAGTAGAGGATTAATCGTTAAATGAGGATAACTTGAAGGGGTCTGAAAACCTTTCTTATGCAAATTGAAGAGAGAAATAAAGGGTAGAAATAAGTAATACAATATATGGGGTATTTAATAGGGGTGTCAAATCAACGCATTTATTCCGATCAATTAATTATAGAAACAATAATGCGCTAATTAATCGCACCATGTGACTGAGCACAAGGCCCCAGTCTGGTCACAGGTGCAGTGTAGGATGATCACAGGAAGACATTGCTTGGTAATACTGATCTGCAATTCAGGTAATGAGGATTTTCATCACATGTAAAATATCACCTTAACGCTAATCCCTCTGAGTGCCTGAACAATCGATACGCATAATCCCACACTTTTCAAAAGTATTCGTTTCATGCGTCCCGCTCACATTAAAAATGCTTCCGGCCCCCGGTTTAGGAGCAGACCTGGTGGTCCGAGCCAGAACAGCCCTGATCACAGGCTTGAGGTGCCTGGTATATTAGTGGCCGATTTGTATGAGCGAAACTCGCCGGACACCCCGTGCAGCAAGTGCCCCACTGGCTCCTGGAGAACACTATGCCACAACTCCCTCACACACCCCACCCCATGCCAGACCCCCAGATTAAAATGCTTCCCTGTTTGTCTGTTATTTGTCTTAATCTGCACCTTTTTGAGGATTGCTATTGCTGAAGCGTTTAAAATTTTTTCCCACATCAGTTTTTGATTGTGACCGTTATGAACAGTTTAAAAAGGTTTTGCTGTAAATACTTTTACGACAAAAATGTGCGTGATTAATTTCGATTAATTAGAGAGCTTGTGATTAATTTGAGTATTTTTTAATCGCTTGACACCCCTAATATTCAAATGAACATTACAAATGTAAACAATCCTTTACATGTGTTTACAAGTAAGAAAGAGGCATCTTGGTTTGGTGGATGCTCTGGGAATGCAACTTAATGGAATGCCTGGTACCAACAGAGAAATTAGGTAGAGGAGGCATAATGGGCTGTTTACCAGGCCTTGGTTCCCTAATGTTAATGTTACAGCATCCACAGAACTTATATATACAAGCATATACAATTATATGCTTTCAACAAGGGGAAGGCCCATTCCTGTTCTAGCGTGACTATGCCCCTGTTCGCAAAGTGCGGTCCATAAAGACGTGGTTTGATCAGTTCCGTGTGGAGGAACCCCAGAACTGAACAACTTTGTGATTGACTGGACCTGCTCACCCCCTGCTTGTGTTGTTAAACCGCTACTTTTGTCAGCATCACCCTGAGATATGCCAACAATGATGAACAAAGCTCTGTAGCATTCAGAGAAAGCTGAGCTCGGCCTAACACTATTCATCGGGTCCAAAGGCCAGGCATAAGCAGAGTGGTGAGGAGCTCCTTCAGGATTGGCAGGATTTTCTCTAAGCATTTTCCAGCTCTGTGTCCACTTCCACTGTATGTGAGTGAATGTGGAAAAAAATGATACTTTTTAGCCTTTTTGGCAATATAAAGAGGGCCTGACATCCAATCTCATAATTAGCAAGTTTTTTTTTTTAATTCTATCGTGAATTAGATTTCTCGGCTGAAGTTTATAGCAGTATATAAGGTAAAAGATATTTTTAAGTCCACTAGCTGCTCTACAGCCAACAGGCTCCCCACGCTGCCCTGACACAAGGTAATGGAGTGCTTCTGCTCAGTCTTGCTGACGGGCCTGCTCTGAAGAGAGAGAGTGGCAGGTGCTGCTCTGAGGAGACGCGGCCCAAAAATAACCCCAACCCGTAACGCAAGAAGCCCGTCCAGCATGAGCGAAGACGGAAATACACTAAAGCACACTTTCTCCCGAAGCTTTTCACTTTTCTTCTCGAATCAACTGCTCTAATTCGCTTTCTGTGGTGCGTCGCACTGCTGGTGATCAGCGCGCTGGTCTGAAACCACAGAAAGCGAATTAGAGCAGTTGATTCGAGCAGTCACCTGGGACTCGCTTAAAGCAGCGGTTCGTGTGTAATCAACAGATTTTAGAGAGTACAGAGCACAGGCTGGCCGGACTGAGCGTAGGGGTGTAATTAATTCCATAACCCGCTTCCCCTGCGGCCTGCCGGAGTTAAGCTGCTAATGAAGTTCGGTGAGAGTGGTGACATAGCTGTAGTGTGGTTCATATGGTGGTCAAAGCCCAAGGGCCTTATACTTAAAGCCCTTTCTCTCGTTCTGTACTGGTTTACACACTGAGAGCATTACAAGCGCGCAGCTCCGGAATGGGGTCACAGTGAATTACCTGAACAACACAATTAGACAGAAGACTCATCTCGAACGTCTAGTATTAACACCCACAAACACCCAAACACGTTTTACACACATCCGAGTAATAAAGCTCCATGTACACTGATACGCGGCAGTGATCATTCAAAATGTCTACAGGCTACAAAAATACTTCCCCATATATATATCACCTACTACGGGATAGGATTTTTATTGTAAGTGTACAGGGCGACATCTGAATTTATTTCTAAGTCACCTTTTGGCGCGATTGAAGTCTTCCTAAAAGTTTAATTACGCGTTTGTCGCATTTTACCGTGAATGAGCGTTATGCAATTGTAGATGGGAATTTAGCGGTGCCTGCGTTCTCCCTACGTGGGGTTGCGAGTGGGGTGGGGGTGTGAGAGGGGGGTAGAAATAGGAGCAGGACGCCTTGAGGTGAGGGGGTGAGGGGGTGCGTCTTGGCCCGTCCATCCCATATATAGTTATATTGACGGTCAAATGTCCCGGCGCAGCGAATCGCCAAGCGTCTCCTTAAAAAAAACGAGGAACCCGCAGGAGCCGTGCCCAAAAAAGTATTGGGTGTCCTGCAGGAACTCGGTAGCCGTGTGCGAAGGCACATATTTGACAGCTCCCGGGCAAGAGTGGGCTCGCACTCCAGCTCAGCGTTCTGCTCGGCACACACACCCTCCTCGCCTCTCTCCAACCAGTTGAAATCCCCAGTGTCATTCAGAGCGGCCGCCTGAACCGTAATCAGCCATGGATGCCATTAAGAAGAAGATGCAGATGCTCAAGCTCGACAAGGAGAATGCCTTGGACAGAGCAGAGCAGGCCGAGGGAGACAAGAAGGCAGCAGAGGACAGGAGCAAGCAGGTCTGCACCTTCACTGCATTCTCTCTGGGCACCCCCACACTCGGCCTCGGGGCACAAGAGATGAGCCGCTCCGCTCATTTTTGTAATTTCTGGGGTTAATCATAATTTACTACTGAATATTCTAGAAGGCGTTTTTGCAGAGTTTGCTGTTCCACTGTAACGTCATATGTAGCCTAATATTAGCCCGCGGCACAAGTTCGTCACGGAGGGAAAGAGTGAATGAGTGATGTCATGTATGGCTTGGATACTAAATGAGTGAATCTTTTGCGTGTTATGGACATAAAGGACGTGTACCCTGCATGACTTCAATTATAATATCATGTATGGCGTGGACGACTGCCTTTCTAAGCGCCTTGTTTTTCTTTCTTCCTGATTTTGCGCACCGTGTGAATGCACCTCTCAGCTGGAGGATGACCTGGTCGCACTGCAGAAGAAACTGAAGGCAACTGAGGACGAGTTGGACAAATACTCTGAGGCTCTGAAGGATGCTCAGGAGAAACTGGAACTGGCTGAGAAGAAAGCCACGGATGTAAGTGAATGCATTTTAAATAAGGAAACTACCCCACCTGCACCATCACCTATCACCAGCACCACCACCCTCCACATCACACCTATCACCAGCACCACCACCCTCCACATCACACCCATCACCAGAACCACCACCTTCCACATCACACCTATCACCAGCACCCCCACCCTCCACATCACACCTATCACCAGCACCCCCACCCTCCACATCACACCTATCACCAGCACCACCACCCTCCCCCTCACACCTCTCACCAGCACCACCACCCTCCACATCACACCTATCACAGGCAC
>JBBPDH010000036.1:6872859-6887507 GCA_037974565.1 Clupeocharax schoutedeni | reverse complement strand
AGCTGCCACTATCATACGTCACTATTATAAAAGTAACCAGTAAACAGGGAAAGTAACTCCCACGTTACATTAAAACTAGAGATGCTCCGATCAGCATTTTTGGGGCCGATCGCAGATTACCGATCACCAAGATCGTGATCTGCCGATCGCCGATCACTGCCGATCACGGAATGTCAGGGGAATGGGAATTTTTTATCTATAATCCAGCAGAGTTTGCACCATTTGTAGAAATGAAACTAACTTTAAATTAACTATATTGAGAGAGAGAGAGAAAGAAAATGAGAGACAGACAGAGAAAGAGAGAGCGAGAGAGAGAAGAGGGCACATAGAGCAACAGAGAGAGAGAGAGAAACAGATATAATGGGCGCGATCCGGAAAAGTCACGAAGAGAGAGAGAGGCACAGAGAGAGTGCACGCACGTGGGAGAAAGAGAGAGAGAGAGAGAGAGAGTAAATCTGCGCTAAAATATAAAAGTGAAAGTCATCGTAGCTTGCGGACACTTTGAAAAACTCCCAGACGGGAGAACTCACGCTGCCGCTGGTAAGCTCCGCTCTGCTGCTGTTTACATGTGCGCCGTGCTACATGTGTGAAAAAGTTGCGCGAGTAATTTACGTCAAGTGATCGGCTTTTTTGACCGGAGCTTTTGGGGTTCGTCGATCAAGCTATTTTTAGCCAATATCGGTGGCCGATCAATCGGAGCATCACTAATTAAAACCCATTTTTTGTGTCGTTGACGTCGACTGCAGGCAGCAACTCTAAATTTCTGTTATCTGGGGAAAAAATCGGTATTGGAAAAATCGGTATCGGCTGATCACACTTACAAAAAAATCGGTAATCAGAATCGGCCAAGAACATTGCAATCGGTGCATCCCTACTTTTTAATTGAGAGAAGCTGGAAAAATAATTTTGTTAGGTGTTTTAAAATATGAGTGATTATGTTTTTAATGTCTTTCTGAGTGTAGACTGTGCTTTTTATAAATGTACGAGGCCTGCGGGGCTTCAGGTGCTGTTACGTCCCTCCTCCTTTCTGGAGAAAGACAGGGATGGTGAGGTGTTAGGCAATGTGTCTCAGCCTGCACGCAGGATCATAAGCTGGCCTCCTCCCAAGCTGAACTTGTTATTCTAACCACTGCTGTGACATCAGATATGGCAGCCTGTTTCATTAAGGTACGAGCCGAGTCAAGTCCCAGTTCCTGGAATCTCACAAGCAATGCTCTTGAGATTTTGAAATGAGTGAGAAAGCAATTGTGTCTCTGCAGAGGCTGAAATAAGGTCAGGTAGGCTTAATCCCATTGCTCATCAGTGGCTAGTGTCTGTGAGGCAAACTATGAGCAATGATGACGATGAAACACTCAGTTATTCTTTCTGAATAAAACAGCAGGAGCCGGAACAAATGACTAAGAGAAATGGCTGAAGACTGACGAAGGTAGGTTAATGTTCGCCCATATGCTCAGTGATTTCCCATGGCTTTTGTATGTCTGTATAAGGTCTGTATAAATTCACTTCAGGTCATTTTAATTATGGAAATTTCTACACATGCATTTTACTGGGCTGTATTTCTTTTGGCTTGAGGTGGAATTCCATTTTGCGAGAGTTATGTGGAGTCGCATTGCTGTGGGACTTCCCGCTGAAGATTTGACATGGCCAGTGTTGTTGATTTTTTAAAGCCTGTATCCATGTTTAGAATTTCTATTTAAATTTTTTGGAAGTATTTTTTTCCCCTATTGCCTGCTGAGATTTACACATTTTCTGACTAGTAGGCAGAGAACATCTTCGGGTAACGGCATGCCTTCCTTGCTGAGTTGTTCACCACATTCACCATAAAGTGAAACTTTCTCAGCATGACTTGGCATTAGCCTCTTTCAGATTGTCTAATGGAATGAAACAATGGTCTTTCCTAACATTTCTTTTCAAACTCTCTTTTCCTCGTTTATTTCAGGTGCCAATCTCCAACCCCACCTCCTGTTCTTTCCTCTCGAAAAAAGTCATGTCAGTCTCTACTCCGTGACACTGAGGACACAGATCAGCCAAAGCTGCAATCTCAAAGAAACTGGACTTATAAGTCAGCCAGCTTGCGCCCTGGCTCCACACTATCCAGTGAGTTTGAATCCCAAGGCAGGCTTACCAAGGCTAAGAGTATTGGCTATCTGGATAAGAAGCTCAATATCTATAAGCCGTCTGTTGGAGGAGACCGGGAACAGAAGGAGAACCAACCACAGCAGGGGTCTGCCGAAAGCGATGGACTGTGTTCTGTACCTCTCAGCAGAAGCAGCCTCTCCTTAGGACCCTCCACCAACCACGGCCACAAACGCACCCTCTCTCTCAGTCACACTGAGAGTGGTGCCCCATCGGCCGCTATCCGCAAGAAGATCTCGGAATGGGAATGTCGTAAGGTGGCTCAGTCTAGAATGAGTCTTTGCTTTGACAAGAGGCCTGGAGGTGGAGGTGAAGGCTGCTCCAGCCTCTTGTCTTCTCCTTGCAGTGAAAAGACATTTGATTTTAAGGGCGTGCGAAGGATGAGCACAGCATTTTCGGAATGCTCCTACCCTGAGACTGAGGAGGATGAAGGGACTTCAGATCGAGAGTGTCTCAGACAGTTCCAGAGGAGAGAACGAGAGAAAAGACACTCGAAGACAGAGGCATCAGGAATCTTCCTCCGTACTCTCTCTGGCCGTAAGGAGACCTCTGCCGTACTCAACCGGATACAAAAGATCGAGCAGGCCTTAAAGGAAAGTCCTTCCCCTGCTCCACCCCAGTATCTCAGCAACTGCTATGGGCCGGACAAATCGCGGCAAAAGTCTTTCCACTTCGGTGGAACGGAGGACTTGGACAGCAGCTGTGGAAGTAAGCGGAGCAGCATCTGCTCTGTTGCCACTGAGCCAGATACTTGTCCTGGGTTGGAAAAACTCTCAAAGTTCAGGCAGAGGTTCAGTGTGAGCTCCATTAGGTCTGAGAGTTTGGAGCTTCCTTCTGCACAGGGCCTTCCAGGCACTCCTGTCAACCCCCTGCCTAAACCAAAGCGCACCTTTGAGTATGATGCTGATCGGAACCACAAGGACACTTTGCCTAGTAATGGATTTCCTCTCAACTCTGAAACCACACCCACAATAGCACACCACCTGAAGAGATCACAGGATAGGTGAGAAATATATATATATTTGTGTTTTTTTATTTTTCATCTTTAATGATTGTCAGTGCAGAAGTAATATAGTTTCATCATGCTGGTGAGTAGATCATTTGAGGATTAAGAGAATCAGTCTGTCTGTCAATGAAAGTCTGTTCTTTATTAGGCCTTTGTTTATCTTGGAACGCATAAATGTTATTTTGAGGATTTTGTAGAAATCACAGGCCAAGTACTAACCCTGCTGATGTAGCTGTGATGTAGCTGTAGTAAAAGACTTGCTTCGATCATTTCAGACTCACGTTTCAAATTGAGTCACTCTATTGAAAGCATTTGATGGGGATCGGAGATCAGTTTAAATTCCTTTGCATTTTTTTCTCAGCTTGTCTTTCCAAATAAGGTAATTAAAATTGTGATTTTTTTTCTCTGATGCTGCATCATGTGGCTTACCACAGAGATGGCACTGATCCGATACTGGGAATTGGGACTGAACTGAAATCAGCAATAAAATGCTGAATTGCTTATTTGGAGAAAAATTACAAATCTGGTCAGTCTGGGACTAGATTAGTACTGTGTGGTTTAAACAGTATGCAATATTAATTTGGCCCACGGGAGAGATTTTGATTATACCAGTCTACTGCAGAAATATCTGCTCCTCACGAAAATGACACAACATTACGTTCCAATACTTTTGTCCATTAAGAGGCACTAGGGCTGGGCGATTTGGCCTAAAATCAAAATCTCGATTAATCGAACATTTTAACTCGATTATGATTAATGAACGATTATTTATATTTTTGCCTTCATAGTTCACTGACAAGTTGCTCAGTTGTCTCAGTGTTTGAGCTCTCCGTGCTCGACATGTCGGCGGAATAACGTAACATAACGGAGCGGGGTCACGTGACTCCACACGCGGTAGTGTTTTTAAAGGGACAGTAATTGAAATAATCGACCTGGAAAAATTTGTTCGATTATAGGTTCTGAATGTTGAGTTCGATTACTTTTTGATTAATAGCCCAGCCCTAAGAGGCACTGTGAGTCTTGAGTGGACAAAAGTATTTGGGAAGTAGGGCATTAAAGTGCCAGGGAGAGAGAAATGACACACACACACACACACACACACAGCATTTTGATAAGATGCCTTTCCCATATCCATGCCAAAAAAAGCTGATCCTAAATTGTTCTGATCTGGTTGTGTAGAAAATATTTATTCAGGAATAAAAAAAAAACATTTACATTTACAGATCACATTATATACTGCAATATATATCGTCTACCGTCTACCATCTATGATTAAGTTTATATCGCAATATGAAATTTATACCATATTGGATAGCCCTACACTAGATGCTCACCTTAAGTGAAGTGATGGCTACTTTTGGAAGTAGTAACTCCAGGGTGGAGGTAGCTCTGTGGGTAGGATACTTGCCTCCAGACCAAGAGGTCACAGGTTCGAATCCTACCTTCAGCACCACCACTGGGTCCCTGAGCAAGATCCTTAACCCTGAGTTGCTCCAGGGAGGCTGTCCCCTGTAGTTAGAGAATGGAATTCGCTTTGGATAAAAGCGTTTGATAAATGCCGTAAATGTAAATGTAGAAACTGTTGAATATGTAACAGCTAATCCTATCAGTATTGGAAAATTAAATACGATGTGCAGTCAGCTTGCTGTCTCCCTCTCGTGTGTTTTTTCAGATGAATATTGTAGATGGTTTGGTAGGTTTACTCTTCCATTTATTTTAAATATAACAAATCCAGTAAAAGCATTCATTTTTTCACAACTTCGCTGAACTGTACTCTTTAGTTATTGGCTGAAAATATACCCTAAGCAGACTAAAAATACATTTGATATATTACTATACTTCAGAGCAGGAAGCATTACTACTAAAGCTGTAACAGAGCCAGAGAGCTTACTCTTCATCTCTTCACTTTATGTTAATAAAATACTGCTTAGATAAGAAGCTGTCATGGCTGCGGCACTGGAGCATTTTATTTATAGCTCTCGTTCCTCAAGGTCTTTTGAATTAGGCTTAGAGTCAGGATTGTTTAGGCTGGTCTTGGAGTGGGAACACAAGCCAGTTTCTCATGATGTGTCAGCTGAGGAGGATCTGTGTGTTAGAGGCCTTGGTAGACATTCTTGTGGCCATTGCAGAGCGAACTGTTTAGAAGGCGTAAGCAGTCAGTAAGACAACATCGCATTGTTTGGAGTTTGACCCTCTAAACAGGTTTTTCATAAACAGATGCTTTGATGTTATGTCCAGTATGAGTTCTCTGACATAGAAAAGCAAGAGTGTTCATTTTGTTGGCTTACCATGAATAAACAGGAAATTGCATTCCAGTTGGACTTCATGTTACCCTCCGCATTATAAAGATATAATTCATTTGAAAACCAGATCCAAACCCTTCTTTGTGCTTCTCGTTTTAATTGGCAATCTGGGAAAGAGACGCTGAGGGATGATACATATTTGGACTTTTTGCATCATGTGAAGTGGACTTTCATCTGCTCAGGTGGTCTGGCCTGATTGGAATCAGTCAGGGGATGATGTTAGGCAGCCAGACCAACTGGACAGCACTTCACTGACTTGGGAAAACAGCTTTGCGTGTTTCAAAGCCGGGCGCTTTCTCTTCTTTTTCTCCCCTTCATGCTCCAGAGAATCATGTGAGTCCGAAGATGCTGCCAGCCCGCCCTCCTCCTACCCTTCCTCGCCCACAGAAAATGGTATGGACTCCACAGAAAACCGCATTCGCCCCAGCTCCAAAAGCACAGTAGAGGAGAATGCCTATGAGGACATCATAGGTAAGAACCGACAACAAACAAATTCAACTGGGCTCAAATATGATTAAAAACTGGGCCACTGACTCTTTTGGTCCTTGAAGTCAGCGAGAAATTAGTAGTTTAATTACTTATTAAAATCATGCTCTCCGAAATAATGCTCTCCAAATTAACGACACAACAGTGTTTTCATATAACATTTTTATTATAATTAATTAACCCTGCTTCACTTATCTAACCATGCTTTCTTTTTTTAGTACAGTAGTGCTTAGCGAATAGATTGCTTAAACAGATTCAATAATTTCACCAATAAGCAGAAAGGAGTCTTTAGGAGAGTTTAGTCTTTAGCTTTAGGAGAATTTAATGGCAGTTGGGGGCAGGCATATTGGTACTGGATCGCATCCAACCGGTTGCTTATCCTACACGATAAGACAAGCCAGCAGTGTTCTTTTCCCACCAGCGATGTGGTTGCAAAAGACATATTCTTTGTAATGATTGATGATGTGTATCAATTGGGAATGTTTCCAAACAATAGAGACATGGAAGCCAGCAATTACAGATGGGTTATGTAATGCTATAATATTAGCAAAGAAGTATTTGAAAGTAATGGTTTAAAAGTGTATGCCTTCTCTTCTTGAAAAGCAAAGGGTACATAAAGGTACATCCTAAAATGCATGTTCTTAGTGCATTTTCAGAAATCCTTTAAGTGCATTTCCTAAAGATTATAGGACAAGTGAAGAACTGAATTCGAGTGCTGTTTTTTTTTGTGCTTAAACTAGGGATGCACCGATTGCAATTTTCTTGGCCGATTCTGATTACCGATTTTTTTGTAAGTGTGATCGGCCGATACCAATTTTTCCGATACCGATTTTTTCTCCAGATAACAAAAAATTAGAGCTGCTGCATGTAGTCGATGACAACGACACAAAAACATGGCTTTCAGCTTTTTTAATGTAACGTGGTAGTAACTTTACCCATTTACTGGTTACTTTTATAATAGTGGCAGCTCTACAGCAAATACAAACAATACAACAACAAAGCAAATACAACTTTCTTTAAAATAAAGATTTTTTTTCTTAACAAAATTTCCTTACAAATTTAAACAAAAAAATATAATACATAAACAAATAAATATACCCCCCAAAAAAGATTGGTTTGAAATCAGCAATGCGTGCGAGAGATCGGCCGATCAGGCCAAAAATCGGACCTTTCCGATCACTGGCCGATCGATCGGTGCATCCCTAGTTTAAACTTAAATCACAGGTCTTTTTTTAAACCTTATACACAGGTCTCCAACCCTCCAACAAATTTATAAAGAGCACAAAACTTTATTAAGAATACACAGGACAAAGGAAACAACATTCACTGACCCTATGGGAAACTAACTGGCGATTTAGAAAAAAAAAACAGCAACTGAAGTACTATAGTACTACCTTCATGATAGAGGTGGGCGATGTGGCCAAGATATCATGTCACATTTTTTACTCTTATATCATGATTTCGATTTTATCATGGTATTTATAATAATTTGTAACTATATATATATATATATATATATATTTTTTTTTTTACTATTCTGCAGTACAACCAAACGATTTTCCTTTGTAAAAAAAAAATATGGTCCTAAACAGCATTTAGGCCAAAAAACATTTCTGAACAGATTTTAATCAGTTTGTGCAATTTTGCCAATATGTTTATTTAAAGCTAAATCAGTACTTAATGTTACTTCCGAATGGCATATCAATGAAATCAAAACATTTTAAATGGTAAACAGTAAAAATGCCAACTAGTGCAGTTTGTAAACTATGAGTTTTTTTAGGTATCCCTTACATTTTCACTTTTAGCCATTGCTACACTCTGAATGAAACAGTGCAGCGGGAGTGAGAACTATAGGTCAGTGCCGTAGTTCACTTTGGTTGGTGCTATTTCTATAAGGCAGGCATTAAGCGGACTAGCAAATAGTGCGATTTGTTTGAGAAAAAAAAAATTAGGAAGAGCATAGAACCACAATAGATAGATAGAACGTAGTTTAAATAGACGGTGCTACAATCTCTCTGCTTTCACAGATCGTTTTCACGATCGCATATGTCATATTGCCCACCCCCTACTCTGTGATATTTACATTTAGGGCATTTTATCAGACGCTTTTATCCAAAGCAACTTCCATTCCCTTACTACAGGGGGCAGTGTCTCCCTGGAGGAACTTGGGGTTAAGGGTCTTGCTCAGGGACCCAGTGGTGGTGCTAAAGGTAGGATTCGAACCTAAGACCTCTTGGTCCGGAGGCAAGTATCCCACCCACTGAGCTACCTCCACCCATGAGAGTAATATATCCATCTAGTGTCCAATTACCTTTGCTGTTTGATTGAGATATGTAGCTACCTCTAATAATTGGATGACAAGTAGTATTAACTAACATGCTAACCACATATCATAGACATTTTCAGGGTGGTCAGGTCCTAGTGGGTATGATACTTGCCTCTGGACAAAGAAGTCATTGGTTGGCCTGAGCAAGACCCTTAACCCCTAGACTGCCCCCTGTAGATAGGGAATGGAAGTTGCTCTGGATAAAAGCGCCTGCTAAATTTTGAGGTGGCTGTTCAAGGTCTCCACTTGAGTGACCATTTGTATTTTTGTGTTGCTCTATGGCTCCTTAGAGGCCCTAAATATATTTTTGGCATTAGTATGAAAGCATGTGTGGTTAAATTTTGAATTTCAAACTCTACATTTTCTAAAAGGAAGTACTTCTGCTGTCGCTGTTGTGTAAAACAAGATGAACATGCACATGTTCCTGTGAAAACAGTCATCCTTAGATAAAATGTTTCGACACCTGATGACTCTTGTCCACCTCAGTGGTTACACCAGCAGCAAGTAAAATCGCTTTTCTCTTGGTTGCGGGTGACGAACTGCTGGCATGCACTGCTGGCTGGTTTTATGTGCTACATTCCTTCCCGCTAGAAAATGGCCTGTAGCCACTCTAATGCTCGGGCCCTGAGGAGCTTCTCATGGCGACTGTGTACTTGTGTCTCGTCTTGGAGCCAGATTGTAAACTCTGCTACTGAAACCAATACATTTGTCTTAAAGAATGAGCTTCTGCAGGATGGGCAGATCACGACTTCTGGATGATTGTGCCAGACGAGTTTTGTGACTGTTTTTTATACAGTGGAATCAGAACATTGGCTAGAGTCTGTGAGCCTTATGATAGCCTGAAATAGGCAACATTGTTTCAGCAGGGATGACCAATGGCCAAGAAGCACGTTAGTAGCAGTTAGGGAGCAGGGTGACCCTTACAAAGCCTCCATTGTTTCAGTAAACACCTCTGTTGGCATTGCTCTTGCACATATTTTTTTTTACGAATGCTGGTTAGTTCCAGTAAAATGTATGGTCTTTGTGGACTGTCAGCAGTCCCACAGTCTCAGAACGCATGGAGCTGGAGCTGAAGGAGGCATGTGCTGTTGGTTTCCTGAAGCTTTCCTGATGCAGCCAGCTGTGGTTAGCAGGTCAATGGTCTACTTTTAAGCTAAAACAGAACAGGAAGATAATTCTTACTTTTACTACTAGCTGTGTTTGGTACTGCTTGAATAGAAGATACAAAGAAATGACTTGCATTAAACTGAAAAGCATAAACTAATCTCTATGTACCGCATTTTTGTGAGTACATTCATTTCCCTGCTCTTACAAAAAAGTGGAGAACTTGCTAAGAAACACAATGATAACTGACTAAGCATCAGCTATTTGCTACAGCAGCGGGAGATTATTGTCTTTGGTGATTGAACATGTGTTACAGATGTGTTAGAACCATGTGTTTCTAAGAACCTGAATATGAATACCAGACGTTTATGGTTGCTGGATCTGTTGAGTCAGATGCATGATGCTGTCTCTAATTTATCGGTAGAGAGAAATCATGTATTGTTTTCCACTGCTGCTGGACATGCATTTGCTAAGTGCTCAGAAGGCATAGTCTTCTTATTTTCCACACTGCCTCAGGGTCCCCATGCTGAACACATTAGTCTGGTGATGATTGATCTGTCAAATAGCTCCTGCAGAAAAGGGTCAAATTACATTCATGTGTGATGTAAATCTCCTGGAAAAAGACTGAGCAGTTCCACTAGATCCATAAGCTCCAGCTTCCATTCAGTGCACCATGTGGCCACTCCAGTCAAGTGTCTGTTGTTGTAACCCAGTGATCAATAACCAACGATCTTCCCAAAAAAACTTGTATTTTTTCATGCCTTTACATTGTTGGCTCTGGTTGGATTGATGGATGCACACTGTAGTTTTTTGGTGCCACGCAATGTTTAAACAAACATCCCCCTTTGCTCAAAAGCACCATTCTTGTCACCGCATGAATGCCTGCTGCTTCGCATAAAATTGCGCTGGATATTACAGTGTGTTGTATCTATTTCTAACACGATACACACATTGTCTGCTTCCCGTTATGCTGTATCTGTCCAGTTCACTTTGAAAGCGTGTTCTGTAAACAAAGGCACAATCTGTGTGTACATGTGAGAGCAAGTAAAGGGCGTGTGTTTTTGAGTGTGTGGTGCCCAACCCTTTCTTTTTGTTAGTTTCTGTAAGCAGAGAAGCTGATTATTACTCACCAGCACGTCAGCGGTCAAAGAACCATATCATTTCTGCCAGTATGTTGTCATTATGCTGCTTCATTTGGGAGCGTTATGGAGTTCCTTGGGGTGACTCTAGCCCTGTCATTGTCTCAGCAGTCCACCCCTGAGTGAGACACAAGAGCCTTTAAAAACGCCATAGTTAAAGCATGATTTTGGGTAAAGCCGGTTTGGGATTTGATCATCATGACGTCAGGCCAAATATTTTTGGTCTGTATTTCACATTATGGAATGAAAACAGTACACACTGTCATTTTGCAATTTTCTGCTTCTAGATATGGACCAGGAAGCTAATGTTTCTTTTTAATGTAATAATAACAATAATAAAACCCCGTTTAGCGCTTTCTATGCACCCAGGTTTGCCAGTTTCTCTTATGGATCGGGTAAAGGACATCATTGTGATGGGATTTGCATTAGGGCTGGGCAATTTGGCCTATAATTAAAATCTCGATTAATTGAACATTTTAACTCGATTACGATTAATGAACGATTATTTTATTTATTTATTTTTTTGCCCTCATCGTTCACTGACAAGTTGGTCAGTTGTCTCAGTGTTTAAGCTCTCCGTGCTCGAAAAATCCGTATTCGTCGGAATAACGTAAGAGCGGGGTCACGTGACTCCACACGCGGTAGTGTTTTTAAAGGGACAGTAATCGAAATAATCGACCTGGAAATTTTTTTTAAATCGTTTATAGGTTCTGAATGTAGATTTCAATTAATCGCCCAGCCCTAATTTGCATGCACTCTGAACTCGCACTAGTATGTCTGCATGCTCTTATCTGTGCTTGTCCCTGCTCCATTGTTTCAGCTGCAGCTTATAGTCCCAGGTGTCACAGCAGAAACTGTGTGATCAGCTTCAGTAATCGGCTTCAAGTCTGACTGAAGTAAATAGTAGAGGTTAACAGATTATTTGGTCGATTAATCAGGCCAATATTTGGCCATTTTTACATTATGGGCATTGGTTGATGTCGCCGCATGTTAAGTCTGGTTAACGTTATCAAAGACCAAATATCGTTTGGCATCACGTATCAGCCATCAGCTGACCCTGAAAAACTCATATCGGTCGACCTCTAGAGAAAGCACTCGGTAACAGCCCCATTAGATTATCCTCTCTGCTCTGTTCTCTCAGACCTGTCCCGCTGAATACCCATCAGAAGAATACTCTATTAACTTCCTTTTAAGTCTGTAAGTCATCAGTGTTTGTATTTAGTCTGAGCACTCTCTCTCCCTTTTCAGAGTCCATGAAAGAGAATCCTTATGAAGATGTGGATCCAAAGGGGAGAATTGCAGGCCGTAGGTCTCGGCTGTTAACTGAAAGGTCTAATGAGTCGCTCAACAGAAGGTCCTCTACACCTCCCCAGGTAATTTCACATTATCATGTGAATGTTGATTACCTTACCTCTGTATGATCAGTCCATCTACTCCACAGGACACAGGAATCTGTGCCCATCCTAAACAAAAACCCAGGGGTGTCATGTGACTAAAATTTCAAGTTCTATAATTAATCAAAATGAATCGCACATATTTTTGCTGTAAGAGTATTTAAACATATAAATGAATTTGGGCATATGATTGAATGATTAATAAACATTACTGACTTTAAATGTCTCTTATATTTAATAACTTATGTTTCTGCACTGTTCGTGTGGATTAATTGTTAGAGAACTCAAATATGCTAATATGCTGAGGAAAACAAACCCAAAACGCTTCAGCAAGAGCTGTGATAGAACTAAGTCTGTCTATAAGGTACAGTTTAAGACAACGTACGTACAGGCACGGATTACAGAAGCATTATAATGTGGGGGGACCACTGTTGTTGGGTCTCGAAAACGGGGGTGGGTGGTGTTTGGCGTGGCGTCGTCTTTTGTTTCTGTAATTAATTGATCGAAATGAGTGCATTAATTTAACACCCCTAAAAACACCAAAAACGTTTTTGATCAGTTGATTAATTGTGTGATTCGATAAAATTTATGATGCTTTCAGCATGAAGTGTAAATGCTCAGTCAGGTCCGAGCACATTTTGTTTGTGATATGTTTTATGATTTTACGTTCTTGTCTTTGTGCAAATTGTTAAGCTAAAATAAAACCTAAATGAGTCACAGTGACCCAAAATTGAGGTTTTGGGATCATTAAAAAGATGAGAAAATAAGATTTAAAATGATATCTTGGTCAAAGCTGTATCTTAAACGGTTGTCAAGTTATAGTCATTTGAATTCTGGTCTCGCAGTTTTCCAACTGAAAAAACGCACACAGTGTTCAACAACACACCTTTACTACAGGCCTTTAGATACTTAGAGAAATACATTAAATCAGACTGCAGACACATCACTGGAACTCATTGACCAACTTGCAGCAGAGCACAGACTGGAGCCATCCACTGAGTTTAAGTTTTAGCTATTTTTAAGCTTTAGCAATATTTTGAGCTATTTTACATTATTTTGACAATGACATTATACCAAGCAGCAATCACACACCACCACACACTTCACTCTAAACAACTTTGATGATGTCGACCCACAATACAGATGTTAAACCCGGTCTTTGTGAGGAGATATATTCTGGGGGAAAAAAACGCTAGCATTAGGCTACACAGAACACTGCTAATGATTTAAGCATTTTGATAGGTTTAAAAGATCAGGGATTGATGTTTAACACCATACTTGGACAGCTGAGATCGTGAGGTTTCAGAGGAGATGCGGAAACAGCGCTTATTCTGGAGATTCTTTTGTAAGATCTGAGAGCTACAACTCAGACTAAACAGCCATTTAAGTACATTTTCACAATCGTTTCTGTGATGAAACTTTGAGAGAGTAATTTTTGATGACCCTTTCTTTCATATAAGACCAAAAAAGAAAAATCGATATTTTTGATGTTTTTAACATAATCAGCCGTATCTCAATAAACAGAACGCCGACTTCCGACTCATTACGGCAGACCGGGTCACAAATTGGTCCAGACCTTTTGCATGAAATACCATATAAAAACTGAGAACTGGTGAAGAATTAGGGACCCTTTTTACCTGTTCCTGACGTACTGTGCGCTTCACAGATGACAGTATAACAGGTTGTAACACTTACAGTAAAGGACAATATTTCAGATAGGGCACCTTTTTTGGACGCAGCCAAATGTTTTATTTCCCTTCTGCCTGCAGCTCCCATGTAAGCCAAGCAGTCAGTCCTTACGGCTCCCCAGCCCTGCCGACCGGAAGACCCACCGCTCGTCCCACTTGTCTAAGAGGCACAGTCATGATGACACGTTGCTGCTGCCCCAACTCGGCATGGCCTTGCCCTCCTGCAGGCTGCTGGATGACAACCTGAACAGTGCAAGTGACACATTGGCCTCCCGTAGACAGAGACGGGTCCCCAAGGTAGCGTGGGGTAACACTCATTAGAGGGACTGCTTTAGGGTGTCAGTTAACAGGATTTATCTCTAATATCTGCAGACTACCTTGTATATTTGTAATACAAGGTGGATATAGTTCAGTGTCTTTTGATTTTATTGTACATAGACCCAGAGTGTGACTTGGCCCACCATATTTTGGGGTGGGGGGGGTGGGGGTACTGCCTTCTTTAACAACAACAAAAAGTTAAAATCACCGCCCCCCACCTGTATTTTATTGTCCTTTTGGGGGGCTCTGGGTCTTGATCGGGGGGTACAGTACCCCCCAGTACCCCCCGTAATTTGAACCATGCATAGACCACTGTTCTCCAGCAATAGTAGTTGGTCATAGTTGGAAATATCCTGCTGTTCTTTGTGCTTGTTTTACTGCCTGTTTGTAAATATGTTGTCTGTTGGTGATCGCCTTTCACTGGCACAGTCTATTTTAAAATAATGCCTGTAGGATAAAAAAGGAATGAAAAACATGTAACCTATTGTTCTAGTTCACGTAACTGCAACATACAGGGCTTCATAATATGCTCGGTTCTTTTGCCCTGAAGGACTGAAAGGTTTTCACTGTTTTTTCAATGTTAGATACTGGACCAGCAATTGTGGCTGGTCCAACATCTGTATTTCCCATGAAATGCATTTCATTAAATAATTAATGAAACCTTATTGGGGCAGCTGGATGGCCTAGTGGTTAAGGCATCCGTCCTGCGACCAGAAAGTCCGGGTTCGATCCCCAAGGCCGCTAGGCA
>JBBPDH010000036.1:6823993-6831493 GCA_037974565.1 Clupeocharax schoutedeni | reverse complement strand
ATAATTTGGACAATGACTTTGTTTGCATTGTCAATTGCAACACCACTAACTTTCCTTGATCTGGCGTAATTACAACCACTTAAACGTATTAGGCTCATCCTTCTGCGGATAATCTTAATACTTATACAACTGCTCTCTGGACCTGCAGCTCTAAAGGCTTAAAAGTTACAAATACATTATTTAGCATTTTGCTGTGTTACATTACAGTGGGCAGCCTTTCTGACACACCCACTCCCCCACCTGAGTCGATCTAAGAGGCATCCCTGTCCGTCAAATGACTGACAGACAAATCCAGTTCTCTTGGAGTACTGAACCATGAAAGATTCGTTTCACACTTATTAACCTGGCAACCGGCTGAACGAGCTCCAGAAGCTTGAAGCTGACTACAGTGGTGTGCTGGATATTTAAACCATGCTTCACAGAGTTACAGCGGAGCCTGTGTCTAACTTTCCTGTGTGTGGCTCCCCAATGGGTCTTCGGTTCTTCACTTTCATAACTGCAGGCCTAACTTACAGATTACTTTCATAACAGTTAATAAATACTTCTCAGTGAAATTCTTCTAAGGATCAGATAAACTAGATAAAGCTACTCTTTTAGGCTGCACTCGTTAACACGAGTGTCAGGGAGTGGTTTGTTTGATGCTGTAGAAGCAATGTTTTCCCTAAATAACTGAGAATCAATGGATGGTGCATGAAAGAAGCATTTTTAAGATCTGTGAGAACCGTATAGAAGCGTTTAGAAGTCCTTCATAATCTAATGGTTCTTCGAATACCTCTTAAACTGGTAAAGAACCTTCCAAGCGTTCTTCACACACACTGATAAAATTGTTCTTTATATTGTAACAGTATTGGGCTGATGGTATCATTGTAGCATGCATAGTTTATTAACTGAGTGATGGAACGTCTAGGATGTCACATGTCCTCTGATGTCTTCTGTTCTGGTCGTTTTTCAGTGTTGTTCGGAGTGTCCAGAACCCCGAGTAGCCCAGAGTTTGTGCACCTTTTGCAACAAGTGGCTGTGTTTCCAGTGCACGGACCTTCACCAACATGACAGAGCTCCAGCTCAGCCCTCAGAGCCGTGCCTCCACCAGAGAGCCAGCAGCCCTCCAGGGCTGTCTGAAACAGGCAAGATACTCTTTCACTTCAGCCCTATAATCCCCTTCCACTCTGCCGTCTTCATAGGTCCTGTCTGCCCTGCACCCTTTTCCTCTGCGGGCCTCAGAGCAAATGAATAATGCAGTTCATAATAAGTGTGAATAATTATCCTCCGTGATGCATTGTAGTGTTTTATTTTTTATGTGACCCAGTTTTCTGGAAGCAGTACTTGCTCAGCAAATGCAGCGCAGTATGTCTGGCCAGTCAGATCCTGCTTCCCCTCCCATCGATCGTCCCAAAAATCCACAGCCACGAGAACAACAGGAGGATTAGGGCGGGTGTGTTGTGGTGTTGACAGCTCTGTCCCTCCAAGGCAGAGAGACTTTAGTTTGTGAGTGTGTGTGTGTGTGTGTGTGTATGTGTGTGTGTGTGTGTGTGTGTGTGTGAGAAAGGGAGAGGGAGAGAGAGAGAGAGAGAGAGAGAGAGAGAGAGAAAGAGATAGAAGAGAGAGAGAGAGAGAAATAAAGAGAGAGAGAGAGAGAGAAGGTGAGAGAGAGAGAGAGAGGGAGAGAGAAGGTGAGAGAAAGAGAGAAAGAGAAAGAGAGAGAGAGAGAAGGTGAGAGAGAGAAAGAGAGCGAGAGAATGTGAGAGAGAGAGATAGAGAGAGAGAGAATTTTGCGTCTGTGTGCGCAAGAATGTGAGAGTTTATGTTGTGAATGTGTGAGATAAATAGATAAACAGAATACTTGTTTTGTGTGTGTGTGTGTGTGTGTGTGTGTGTGTGTGTGAGAGAGAGAGAGAGAGAGAAAGAACGTATTTATTGTTGCATGAATGTGAAAGTGTGTGTGTTTATGTTCTAAATGTGTGAGATAAATAAACAGAACGTGTTTTGTGTGTCTGTGTCTCCCTGCCTCAGTGTGTGTGTGTTTGTCTGAGAGAAAGAGAAGGGGTGAGAAAATGTATTTAGCGATGAGATAAACAGAATCTGTACGTGTGACAGAGACAGAGAGAGAGAGAGCAAAAGTGTGTGTGTGTTTGTGTTTGTGTGTGAGAGAGCTAGAATAGCAGCAGATGCGAGTGAGAAAGTGCAAGGCTGTGTGCAGGATGTGGTCGGTCACCAGAGTTGCTCTGAGACTGTGGCTGCTCTGCGAGCTTGTGGTCTCTCTCTCACTTCAATACGTGTGAACATGCTTCCACCTCCTCCAGGCTGCGAGCTGAGTGGAGCATGCGCTTGTCTGCTGACCATTAAGACTGGCACACGGTAAATCAAGTGGCCAGAAGCTGTCAGTGTGATCTCTTGACTTCCATCAGAGCCCCTTACTGTGTCTGGCTGTCTCCAATAACACAGCAGGTCTGCCATTATTAGGATTGCAACGATTAGAAATGTTGGTGGTACGATTATAGTCTAAGAAATAATCACAGTTTTACTTTTATCACGATTATTTTATGTGAATTGTTTTCACAACAGTATTATTGTCATGGCTGTCACGCTTGTCACGTCGGCATGCTTTCCCCCAAGGATTATTGAGGCAGGCATCCATAACTGTGGTTTCTTTCTCTTTATTTATAAAAATAAACAAAACCTGGCTTTTACAAACAGAAAGGCAGGAGTAGTACAAGGGTAACTGCAACGCAAAAGTGACGAAAATGCAACGCAAGTGTGATGAAAAGTAACGAATAATTAACGATGGGCCGACGCTGAGGTCACCATAAACTGAACTTAAATACAAAACATGACTCAGACAGAAACCTATCACCAAACATAGTCACCGAAACTGAACGCAAGACACCTGCAATTGGGACACAAGACACAAACATCCACAAACGTCAAAATAAAAGTCCCCAAAACAAAACCAAAAACAGTGACCCCTACCGGCCACTGGCCGAGACATGACGATTAATATAAATAAATCACACAAACATTTTCGATAAAGGTTTTGAGAAGCTATTCATTGCTGCTTTTCAGAGATACTGCTTAGAAAAAAAGTAATCTCTGTAACCATCTGTAAGGCTGTAAACGTCAGACAGAGGTTACTGCTGCCTTCTGAACACACCGGAGTCCAAAAAGTTAATGTAAATAAAGTAATCTCTGGGCAGACAGGCGTTTAAAGCTGTATTTTAACAGAGAACTCGTAATTTAATTCAAGTAAACTTGCTCTGTGGAAGACTTTAGAGCAATAACTTTTCCATCAGTTATTGCAAGTTGACCTCACCACCATGTTTACTGGTATGATAATCTTATCACAGAATGATATATCAGCTTCATGGCAGATGTAACAGGACCCTTGTCCTCTTGAACACTGAGGGGGGGGGGGCGGGGGCTAGTGGCAGGATACTTGCCATTCAAATCCTACCTTCAGCACCACCACTGGGTCCCTGAGCAAGACCCTTAACTCCAAGTTACTGCCCCCTGTCGGTAGGGAATGGAAGTCGCTTTGGATAAAAGCGTCTGATAAATGCCGTAAATGTAAATGTTACACTGAGGTGAGCATGGCCTGCAGTTCCTTAGATGCTGGTGTGGATTCGCAGAGATACGTTTCTGCGCTTGTAGAGGATCTGAAGTCACTTCTGTCACTCCTTTGGAATTGCTTTCAATTGCAGCATGGAGTACTGCAGTAACCAAGCCTGGGTGTGTCTAGTATTGTTTAATGATATTTAAAAGCCCATGTTTTCCGCTAAGAGCGGCTTGGAATGACTTTTAAATGTCCAGTGCTTGATTTGCCTCCAAAATGTGCCATTCTGCTTGCACACATGAAAGCAATTTGCTCCCTGCGCTGCTTGTTTCTTTATTTATCCTACAATGCCAAAGTTCCTCAAATAAAACTCCACAGTCCCCCGTGCTCATATTTGGCAGTGCTTTTTAATAAGTCGTGAGTTGACTGATCAAAGGTACAGCACACTCCAGCTTTTCCTCTTGAAAAAGGATGAGTCAATGCGTCCAGAAACATCAGAAATATTCACGAGCTTTTAACGATGCTGTGTTCCTTCGACCTAAAAAAGGAAACAGTACCAAACTGGTAGAATCGCTGAAGCCAAGTTAGCGTTTCAGTGTGCACTGGTCATAGTGAATCATGTTCTGATTATTTACTCCTGTTTGCATTAAGTCCTTTGAACAGATTGAGAATAACTATACATGCTATACATGTCTATATACATTATTATATATATATATATATATATATATATACACAGTAAATACGGATATATTTAGAGAGAGATAGAGATCTGTCACAACGTACTGTTGTTGGTTTTCTGGCATCTACCGAAAGACTGTTGAAATAAAACTGATTATTGTTATTATGATATAATGATCAAGTGAAAACTGAGAAAACTGGGTCAGAAAGAAAGACCACTGGTGTAGGAAGGAAGGAAAGACAACTGGTGAACTGGTGATGGATTAAGGGGTGCCCAGTTCTTGCATATGAGGATCTAAGGATCGCCAAATTACCACAAGAGCTTTTGTAGCACAAATCTCTGAAAAGGTGTCAGAACAGACACTGCAATGCAGCTTGCCGTGTATGGGGCCTGCATTGAACCGTGCAGCAGTGGAAGACAGTGGTCCGATGTATCTCATTTTCTTTTGCATCATGTGGACAGCTGTGTGTGTGTGTGTGTGTGTGTGTGTGTGTGTGTGTGTATGCGCTGCAGGATGTACTATGGGACGATGGCAAGAAAGTAGAGGAGCAGAGGCTCTGGGCACTCTGATTGAGTGCAGTGTGTGAAACTAAGTGAAAACAAAAGTATTTTTTTTGTTTCTTTTTTGTGTCTTCAAATAATGCCAGAAAAAAACATTTAATTGACATTTAATTCATTATGAAATACCATTTTGTAATTTTACCTTGTGTTTTTGTTACATCCCTCCATGGCTAGGACAAATTATTACTGGCAATATCTGCTTTAACTAACTTCAAATTCAGGATCGCTATTAAATAAAACGTTATTTTACACATTTTTATATTTGTTCACTGGCCTTTTTTTTTAACTTCACTGTGGTACGTCTGCAGAACGGCCACCGGAGGCCGCACTTCGAGTCTTGTAGTGAGACTTTTATTTTGACATTCTGTGTTCAGGTATGTGTCGGTGTTCGCCCTGTCAGCTGTCTTGTGTTTAGTTTAAGTGATTGGGGCTTGTGATTGGTTTTTGTCAGAGTCTGTTTGTATATTTAAGTGCTTTGACTTTATGTTCTAGTTGCTGGTTATCCCTCACAATGAGTCTCACCTTCCCTGCTCCTCGTGTCTCTCATCTATAGCTTTGTTTCTGTTAGCCCTTTGCGGGTTTTTGTTTTAGTTAGTGTAGAGTCTGTGTCCTTTATTAATTAAAATACCATCTAATGGAACCTGCTCTGTGCCTCGCCTCACTCCCCGTGCACAGCCCGCGTGACACACTGTGAAATTTTGATGTTATTCTTACACCAATAAATGCATGTCTCATAAATATTTCTTCTGGACTTTTGCATTTTACTGTTCCTCTCAGGTTCGGCTTGCTGCGGGCATGCTGTTGTCATGTGTCCACTCCATAAGCAGGAGCCTCTGGAGCTCTTCTGTGAGACATGTGACCTCATGGCCTGTAGCATCTGTCATCTGTCTTCCCACAAGGACCACCGGTGAGCATGGAGGACACACCTGCAGAGACAGACATTAAGTGCACACTGACATTGGATATATCAGATGGCCTCTGTCACATGTAGCTTCTAAAATACATGTTTATACACAGCATTGGTTGAGGTTTATCTGAGCTAATTTCATTGCAATCAAGATGAGATGGCTGGTATACTCGGCAGCTGTGGATCAGGCTGCACAATACTATGCTTATGTTTACATTTACGGCATTTAGCTCTGATCCAGAGCGATGTACATTAGTGATGTTTGTGAATAGTTATTCCAGTACTGGCCTGTGGAATTCTGATATGTAGATAAGCCCTTTTTTGTGTTATAAACATTTTATTATGTTATTAAGCTTAAGAACCCATTGAGTTAGAATGAATCTAGTTGAGTTTGAATATTCCAACAAACTTTTTTCAAACATTTTATGCAGCAACAATACAAACTAGGGCTGTAAAGCGATTAATTAAAGTTAACTAGTCAATCGTAAATTTAGGAAACAATTGCGATTAATAGCAATTCTATGTCAACCCAATATATAATATATAATCAGTCATCAATTTTACAAAGAAGGCTTTGTTTATTTGTTTTTTTCCACCTCTATCACTCCTTTAAAAGCTGTGAGATAAAAAACAAAACTTACTTTTGAATAGAAAATGCATAACATCTTCAAACCTGAAAGAATCTCTGAAAGACAAAAATATAGCTTTAAATAATTTGAAATGAAGGACAAAGCCTCTCTTGCCTCTTGCTCCAAAGTCCTGCTTCGCAAAAACATGGCGTCCCGCGTCCTGATCTGTGCTCCAGCGCAGTTAGCGCTCACACTACGTGTGAACCGTGCTCTGGCTCATCTCTTCCAAGAGGACCAGGGATGGCTAAACGAACCGCGCCCATCACAGAGCACTCACACCAGTCACACCAACCGCGCCCGGCACAGAGCACTCACACTAGTCTAACCAACCGCGCCCAGCACAGAGCACTCACACCAGTCACACCAACCGCGCCCAGCACAGAGCACTCACACCAGTCACACCAACCGCGCTCGGGCATGTTTCAAGCGGTTGATTTTTAAAGTGAAATTGTTCATTTAACAGCGTTTTTATCTTCCATCGCTAGCTTGACTCTGCTGCAGCGGAATTTGGACACGTGAAGTGGCTTCTTCTTCTAGCATGCTGGTCGCCGACATAGCGCAATACTGCCCCCACTGATTGTGTGGTACTGCAATGCAGAGGGGCATTTAATTTTCAAATAGAAAATAAATTAACGCAAATAGTTTTTAACAGCACTTATGCAAACATTTTGTTCAGATATAATGCGGATTAGGGGTAGGGTTAGGGTCATGAGGAAAAGGGATTATCATAGACAGAGGATTATCATAGACCATAAAGAATGGGAATTTGCCTGTTGTTGGCAGAAAGCACACAAAAGAAACGTTTTCCGTTATGCATTTGTTGTTATTTGTATTTATTGATTTTGTGTGTATATACATCACCTTGGAATAAAATAGAACAGACATATATACAAATATGGAATTATGTCCCTAGTTATCAGCATAAAATGTCTGGATCCTCAGGTTGGTTCATGTCAACAAGGCTTTACAGGATCAGCGATGGCTCCTGGAAAACCTGATGGCTAGGGTAGAGGAAAAAAGGTCGGCTGTAGAGAACACAGCCAAGCAGATTCAGGACAGGTAAGAGCTTGTGTTATTTGTTCCTGCGGTAAAGACTCAGGGTGTGTCCGAAACCGCGCACTACGCACTTTTAGTGCGCTATTTTTAGTGCGTAGTGCGTTCACACTGAAAACCA
>JBBPDH010000036.1:6596551-6604051 GCA_037974565.1 Clupeocharax schoutedeni | reverse complement strand
ACCTGTGGCCAGTAGGGCCCACGATTTCCTGTTTACTTTTGGGGTCTTTAATTTTGATGTTGTTGTCCGTTTAGTGTCACGTGTCTTGTTTTCACCTGTTTTGTGTTTGTTTCTATGATTAGGTTTAGTATTTAAGTTCTGTCTGTGTGGACCACAAACATCTGTCCATCGCCTCATTTCGCCTCGATATCCTTGGTTCATGTGACCCTGTTCTTGTCTGTAGCGGCCACTGAGCCAGGTTTTGTTTTCGTTTTCTGTTTTGTTTTGAATAAAGCGAGCACATTCATGGATACCCGTCAGCCTTGTGCCTGTTTCCCTGCCTGTGTTCCCCGAGGTGAATCATGGGAGCAGGTTAACCCCTGCTTCCGTGACAACATGTCTCTGGTAAATCTAAAAAAAAAAAGAGAAAAACATTGTGGGTGTTGTTTTGACTTACAATACCTTTTGTGCAAAAGGTTTTCCCTAACCATGTAAACTTTTTCTGGGAGAACACTTTTTAAGACGTTAACTCAAATTTTGGTTAGAAAAATGTGTTTAATCTGGCCGATATTATGGCGTTACATCAATGCCAAAACTAGAGCGCGCAAAACCGCTTGCCGCAAAAAAATTGTCGGCGTAAATTTCAAAGTTGGCCGCAAAAAATTGCTGGCGCCTCCAAACTGCCAAAACACACCCCCTTTCAAACCCCGCGCGCAGAAACCTCACTTGAGCAAAAAAGCCACTCGGCGGTAATCTAACACATCAAGAGGAAAAAAGACATTCGCTAGAGGAAAAATACAGTTCACTTGTAATATTATCACAATCGCACACGCGATTCTTTATTTTGTGCTCTCGGGTTTCACATTTGCGCACCACCGAAATTTACGCCAGCGATGTTTTTGCGGCAAGCGATTTTGCGCGCTCTAGTTTTGGCATGGATGTGACGCCATACGATATCCACTTCAGCTATTATCAGATGAGTTAAATCACATGTGAGTGAGGCTGGGTCCTCAGGACCACAGCTTGCTGTAATAATAAAAGGCATGTATGCCTTAAGCAGCGGCAGAATATCGATTCATGTCAGAATTAAGAAGCCAAAATCATCAGTTAACAGGAGTTTATACCCGATGGTCTTACAGGCCTTCATGGTTTTTGGCACCTAACTGGCAGTAAAACTGGATGCTGGGAGTGTATACAATGTTAGCGTAATTAAAAAGAAGGCAAACATGACTTCCTCACCACTGTTGTGTTAATGAAGAAATATTTGATGACGTTGACTCGATTTAAAATGATTTATTGTTATTTTAGAATGTCTGGACATTATTTTTCATTTGTAAAATTGAATTGTGTCTTTACATTTGAATAGCACAGTGAAGTGAAAGTGCTAACTCTAAAAGTTGCCTCTAATCCTCACTGCTGTTACCTGGCCACCCCAAAAATGCTAATTAGGGCTGGGCGATTAACTGAAATCGACATTCAGAACCTATAATTGATCAAATTTTTCTAGCTCGATTATTTTGATTACTTTCCCTTTAAAAATATAGCGAATAGGTATTGTGTGTGTTTCCTTCAGTTATTTTAAAATCAAGTAACGCACCCTTCATTCAGAAACCTCTCACTTGTAATATGTGAGCATATTTACTGTACAGTGAACTATGAGGGCAAAACTAAATAAATAAATAAATAAAATAATCGTTCATTAATCGTAATTGAGTTAAAACGTTCAATTAATCGAGATTTTGATTTTAGGCCAAATCGCCCAGCCCTAATGCCCATAATGCCTGATGGCCAGTCCAGCACTGCTCTAACCCTAATCCCAGTCATTATCCTTTTCCTGTTGCTGCTCCTGACAGTCGACTACGCTTTAGAAGCCTGTTCACAATTTCTGCACTTAGAATAATAATAAAAAAGAATACAGTGGAATTGAACATCTTTACTGTAACTGCAATACACTGGAATGTTCAGGGCAACGTAATGTAGATGAAGATGGTTATTGTATCTATAAGTATGAAATATATAAAGCAAATCCAAGTAAAGTGTGATATCAACAGATACCAGTGTCTAAGTAGACAAAGAGTCAGATGTAGAATGAATTCGCTGTAGCAGAACAGACCAGATAAATATACCACTAAGAACTAGCAGCATGGTAGCACTTTGAGATGAGCTAAACAAAGTGTGACAATATATTTATTAGATTTGTCAATTAACATAAATGGTGGAGAAGCAGATGCTGAATGCAAGACAGTTGGGAACCATGTCATGTGCTCAACATCTGCATTCTTGTTCTTCTGAATGTATTAGTGTTCCACTGCGAGGGACATGACTAAACCTAATAGCGTATTCTGCTATTTTTGGTTCAGCATTAAAACTGTGAAGTGCCTTTTAATTACACATCATTTGTAGACAAGTAGTTCTTTCCTGAGTAGACCTTCTAGAGAGTGCATTGCATTAAAATGAACAACAAAAAAAGCTGGGACAGTGTGGGCCAGAGGTCCGTACACACTTCTGCTGCTTCATAGCTACAATAACGAAAAATATATTAAGAAATAATCACTGTGGTAGTGAACAAGAGCAGCAGGAATTAAGCTTTGCCCTGATCCCCTACGCTTTTCAGCTGCGGAGGAGAGAATTACAATACGTCTGAGTGTGTGTGTGTGTGTGTGTGTGTGTGTGTGTGTGTGTGTGTGGAGACGGAGAGACAGAGAGAGAGAATAAAAGAAAAAAACCAACAGTTTCAGTAAATTGGGGCGTAATTAAATGCTTACAAAATTCCCTGCTTAGCTCATTTTGAAATCAAGTGCTTCTTTGAGGCAATTTCCTTTCTTTAATTACAATTTCCTGTCTGGTTTGACATTTACAATGCAATCTTCTGGGAGGACGTGGCTGTGATTTATTATTCGCGCCTCTGTCCCAGTGTCAGTCTGCAGAAATGAGTTTATAAAATAAGAGCTCAAATGATTATGGCCTTTGACCAATAAAGCTGGCTCATTATTGCAGGCCGCAGAAAAGATTAACATTTCTGACAACCCAAAAGAAGGAGATCAGGAGGGGAAGAGAGATTGTTTCAATTCACATCAAATAAAAGGACTGTATCAGTTCAACGACAAAAAAAGATAAAGAAATCATCTTTGTACTGTGATCTCTAGAAAACAGAGACAAAAGTTCTAATAACCATCCAGTACGTTTATATGTGCTGTGTCTCATCTAGGGCACCTGACTCAAGATGTTCACTAATTAACAGGCTCTTCGTTGGCCAGGTCAGTCGTGGAGAATGGAAAACAAAATATGTGGAGCTTATGGTGTCAACAGGAATGGAATTGGGAACCCAGTCACTCTAGAACTTGCCATCCGGCCCGGGGTCCTTAGCAGTTCACAAGGACCTACAAACCAGGCTTGGTGAGGGCTAAACTGGAAGATGTATGCTAGCTTGTAAAACTAATAAATGTAAATAATTAAATTAGCAACCTTGCTAACTGTTATGCTACATCCATATACATATATATATAGCATATATTTCAGCATTTATTTGTAGCATAACAGTTAACAAGCTCGCTAATTTACATTTACGTTTCCGCCATTAGCTCTTATCCTGAGCGGCGTTCACCAGTGTCTACGTCTGTTCTTCATACCTGTAAAACTACACTAAAATCAACACCTGCGCTTTTGACCAGTTAATATATTTATTCCAAACAGTAAAAACACAAACGTTTCTGACTTATTTGAAAGTTTTATGTTTGAGTTAAATAAGCCACACATTTATTTGTCAATGTTCAACAAGATTGAACTCAAAATTGGGAAATTGTTCATTGTCAGAAATTCCATTGACATTAATGTAATTTAGCTCAGTCTGACTGGTGCTAGGCTTATGGTGGTTGGTGGCCAGGTTATCAAATTATATTCCTTGTGGCTCTGAACAGGTTATGATCTTATGATTTGATTAGTGCCCTGCAATGTTGTAATTTGGATCTTAATAGCTCAAGTGTAAAAAATATATTGATGTGTCATGCAAAGATAATCTTGGATTGTCAATAAAGTCTTCTTAATGATTCACTATTGCTGTGTTGAAGTACATTATAAAGTCATAGCAGCTACCCACGAATCGTAAAGTGACACAACAGGATAATTAAATATTTGACACTACTTGTGGCAAGACTTGGAAGGAGAGTATTTTTGGTCCCCAAGGAACCATTTCATGTGGACAAATATTTACCACAGGTCAGGCTCTTTTGTATGAGACGTTGCCTGCATGTCACTTGCAGCAAAGCCTAGAATGAATAGAAGACTAGGATCTCAACAGGGACCTTAAAGACTAACAGAGGTTTCTTTCCACATCGTTCTTTCCACAGATGCAACAAAGCTCTTCCCAGATGCAGCATTAACAGTAACATTAACAGAGATACAGTATTGCCCAGCTTTTCGGGGACTCGTCCACAAAAGACAGGTTAAAATAACTCTCTCTACCCACATGTTTAGACAGAGCACAGCTTACTAATACTAAATACACTGAGATAACTGTTGAAAATATGTCGGTAAAAGTTTAAAACACTGAAATACGAGGATGAGACACGGAGCAGTCATGCTACATGCTGCAGCAGCTGCTTCTTCTTTTTATGGCGGATGACAACTTTTCCGTGTATTACCGCCACCGTTGGACTGGAGGAGGTAATACAGTTTGGTTCTCAGAAAAATCAGCGTGAGACTGAACGCTGATCCGCATAAAGCTGAGGGGTATATCTTTTTGCTAAAAAGCGGTCCATGTGCAACAGTAGGCCTACTTGCATAAAAAAAAGGGAAAGTGACCATTTTTCATACGTGAACACATCACAGCACACAGTGTAAACAGCACAAAATTCAACCTCTGCATTTAACCCATTCACCAAGTGAAACAGGGGGCAGCCACAGCGCCCGGGGAGCAGTGTGTGGGGACGGTACCTTGCTCAGGGTACCTCAGCGGTGCCTAGTGGCCTCGGGGATCGAACCCGGACTTTCTGGTCTCAGGGCGGATGCCTTAATCACTTGGCCATCCAACATATATCCATATCTGCATTACCCAAAATCTGCCATCAAGAACCAACATCATTTGTCTTTTTTTTTGCCATCTATCCAACACAGACCAAAAAGATGGCTCACACAAAATTGAGAGGAAGGCAATTGCTGGACAAGCTCTCATGAGGTACTTTCCTGTGATCCCCTCTTGGTCAATGGATCATGTTTTAACACCACTCTCAATCCATCACCAAGCTAAGAGTCATATCAATACTCGCCCATTTTCCCATTTGTGGGAAGATGAGTAGATCAATTCATTTAAAGTGAGTCTGGGCCAGACATCCGTTTGAGAGATTAGAACATATATTGGCTGTTTGTCTGATGGAAGGCAGAAGGTTCATTAAGTCAATGGAATCCTTAATCAATGGGCGAGCTTCAAGTAGCCTTCTTGAAGTGGGCCGGGATGCTGTTATAGACCCGTCCATTCTGTGGGGCCAAACATAGCAGCTCTTAAACAAAGCTTGTGGCCGGCTGCTGTCTTTGGCGTAGATGCACTGCATTAGCCATGAGGACTGCTCACTACTGCAGCATAATAACTGAATATGTGCTCGCAAAGCTGAGCTTGTGAAATGGACTTTTGCTCTTCAATGTTTTTTTTTTTTTGTTAGATCTCATTTGAAATTATTCTACCTTTAAAAGTAGTTGGAAAAATGAGACAAATGTGCTGCGCCGGCTTTTCGTTTTGATTGGAGTGCTTTGTTAGCCATGCACATTTAAATTGGCTGGGGAGACGCCTGCCAATCTCAAAGACCAGCTCTCCTCATCATATGCCAGCTGACCGTTTGAAGGTCATGCTCTCGAAAGCCATTCAAAACAAAATATCAACTTTCACATCTCTGCCCATTATAAATAATGACCATGAACGGAACCCAATCAGCAAACTGCCTGTGAATAACACAATAACGCGCAAATCCTCCGAAACTGAAGCACCTCTCGTGGCACACTCGGCTCCAGATAGGAGTGCTCTTCCTGATGAGTTCCAAGGCCTACGTGTGTCCACCTGAACGATTGTTTGCATGCGTGGTGTGTAGGCAGGGCTGTGTATGCAGTGGGGAAATAGGCCTGCCTCTCGCTGATTGATCGTTAAGTGTTGTCCAGGAGCCCATCACTAGACTCCCACTTAACAGCCTCCTCCGCAGAAAGCAATCAGTGCCTGTTACTGAGAGTCCCGCGTGGAGCGGCCCTGCTGTGATCGATCTTCAGTGAAGCTCCAGGAGGACATGGCACTGGAAAAGTCCAGCTCCAGCCACAGGCCTCAAGGCCCTACAGGCTTCTGCAAAGGATAAGCTGCCCATGGACTAGCTGGACTACCATACTGAGAGCATCTTTGCATTTTGTTTATTATCACAGTCGTGAGACAACTTTCTTTCACATTGCGTAGATCTTACATGAGGACTGAGAATTATATGTCATGGAGAAAAATACATTTACTAGAAAACGTTCTGGATCCAATCAAAGAATCATTTTCTGTGGTGTTTCTTATATTAAATCTTTTGTAAATGAAATATGTGAATGTAAAGTGTTTACAGTTTGAAGAACCTCTTCTTAACATAAAGGGTCCTGGAGGAATCCTTAAATGGGTACCGAACTTCAGATTATCTTGAAAACAGTCACCAAGAGAAGCAGAGGGCTGCCACCAGTGATGGCTGCCACCCCACTGGTACCACTAGCAGTCCTGGGATTTAAACCCACAACCTTCTGATTGCAGGGACAACTTCCTTACAACTAATTATTGGTACGTTTCAACAAAATAACAATAAAATGTGACAGAAGTGTGAAGTATATTCCTACATGTTTGTTTTTTAATGGCCTATTTAAATTACAGATTGACTGCTTGGTATATTGTGTTCCGGTCACTATAAGACAAGAGAATAACACCAAAATTCCTAAATGTTAAGAATGTTTCTTTTCATTTCTTCCATGAACTTGTATGTTTGGTGTATGAATGGGGTATGTATTGTTCAGGCATGTTTTGAGGTTCTCAGTGACAAGGACTAGCTACATTCCTGCCTCATCATGGGTCCAGAGGAGGAGATCGAATGCCCCGGGCTACATATTATTGGAGGTTCTCAGTGGCCTCAATTTTCATTTCAAAGGTCACACTCACCACTCAATTCCTGCTTCAGTTTGACTCCTTGTCAGTGGTCCAAAAGTGTACTAAGATTTTAGTAGGTTAAATTCACGTACCTTAATCAATTCAGCATACATATATATATATATATATATACACACTCACCTAAAGGATTATTAGGAACACTATAACACATTAATGCAATTATCTAAGCAACCAATCACATGGCAGATGCCTTAATGCATTTATGGGTGTGGTCCTGGTCAAGACAATCTCCTGAACTCCAGACTGAAGGTCAGAATGGGAAAGAGGTGATTTAAGCGGTTCTGAGCGTGGCATGGGTGTCGGTGCCAGACGGGCCGGTCTGAGTATTTCACAGTCTGCTCAGTTACTGGGATTCACAG
>JBBPDH010000036.1:6586347-6590317 GCA_037974565.1 Clupeocharax schoutedeni | reverse complement strand
AGAAAATGCAGAACATCTTCAAACCTGAGAGAATCTCTGTGTTAAGACAAAAACGTCGCTTTAAATAACTTGAATTAAAGGATAAAGCCTAACTAAAGTCCCGCCTCTTGCTCCAAACTCCTGCGTCGCAAAAACGTGGCGTCACGCATCCTGATCTGTGCTCCAGCGCGGTTAGCGCTCACACTACATGCGAACCGCGTCCGAGTCCAACTGAACCGTGCTCTGGCTCACCTCTTCCACTGGGCCAGGGATGGCTAAACGAACCACGCCTGGCACCGAGCACTCACACTAGTCACACCAACCGCGCTTTGGTGGTCAAACGCACTCGGGCACGGTTCAAAACAAAATTGTTCATTTAACAGCGTGTGTTTACCTTCCATCGCTAGCTTGACTCAGCAGCAGCGGAATTTGGACACATGAAGTGGCTTCTTCTTCTTACATGCTGGTCGCCGACGTAGCGCAGTACTGCAGAGGGGCGTTTAATTTTCAAATGAATCGCGCGATCAGTTTATTTTAAAGCGTTATAGAAAATAAATTAACACAAATAGTTAACGCGATATTTTTAACAGCTGATTAATTACAAACTTTTATTTGCAAAAAATAAACAGAAAGTTTTTGTTCTTACAAACACACACACACACACACACACACACACACACACACACATTCTTTTACATTTCTCAGGTATTGGGATTTTATGAATTTAATGTGTACAAATTTTGGTAACCTCAGTGCAGACAAAATTGTGTGCACCCCCTGCAATCTCTAGCGCCCCCCTAAGGGGGTCTCGGACCCCAGGTGGGGAACCACTGCTCTACTTGATTTGAAAACAAAAATGCCATTAATGACATCAAATAAGTGAGTTCGTTTTCTTATATATCACAGAATAAACAAACCGGACGAACAGCCTGTAAGTGCAGGGATCAATTTTTCCGGGAGGTGTAACACTGAAGCAGCACAAAATAGCTTTATGATTGGAACCCTTCAGTGAGCTGAGTGTGTTGGTCACTACAAAGAGAAGTTGAGCGGTATCCCCTGTGAGTTAGACACCTGCCACTATGCTTTCTCTCTACCAGAAATCACGCTATAATCATCAAAACCAGTGCAAAAATCCAAACAAAAATCCAAAACAAACAAATTGGCTGCAGAAAGTAACAATGTATTCATGGAAAAATTCAAGCAGTGTTTTCTATAGTGTATGAGACAAGAACAATGTAAGTGAACAACAAGGACCTTCTAAAGCGCAGCATTTGCTTTGTTCAATATATATATATATATATATGTGTGTGTGTATGTGCATGCAGAAAGATGTGTGAAGATGAAGAGGAGCCGGTGGGAAACTCTCCACCTGGATATTTATTAACTGCGACGCTGACAGTAATGAGCACTGAGCAGGTGGGCTTGGACATGCAGATCACAAAACTGAAGTGCCGGGTTCAGGGCTGCCAGTGGGGGAGCAGCAGCAGACAGTGGGCAGAAGTTTGACCCCTCATAGCGCCGGCAGCTTACACCCACTCAATGCAGCACTCAGCACTGAACTTGGAAACACACTCGCACGCTGCAGCCTGTTCTGCTTTGTTCTGTCAGCACACACATACATTAACACCTGGCGCAATTAGCCAAATGAGGCCAGAGCAAAAACAACAGTGCATACGAACGGGAGAGGGCTGTTTCATCAACAGCTTGTTATTAATAATATTATATTTTTATATCTTAAAAAAGTACTTTGGCAAAAAATCAAATTTACACAATTACCCTCCAAGAACAGACGTAGCTGATCAGCCAACACATGTTTGGAGTCCCGAGTTTTCTTCTTTACCTTATTTGGGTCCCGTGCTGTGTTTGCGAGAGCTGTATGAGAGTGTGAGAGTGTGAGGGAGTGTGTTTAAAGGATTCACATACTGTCAGAGAACCTCTGCCGGTCAGTTATCAACAATGCCAGGGTTAGGCTGTCACGGTTCGGCCGGCGTGGGCCACTGCTTTTCGTTTGTTTTTCTGTTCTGTTTTGGGGACTTTTATTTTGACGTTCTTGTCTGTTTGGTTCTGTTGTCACGTGTCTTGGTTCCATCTGTTTTCTGTTCATGTGTCACGTGTTTCTTAAGTTCCACCTGGTTTGTGTTTTGCCGCTGATCATGCTCAGTATTTAAGTTCGGTTTGTGTTGCCTCAGTTGTCGGTCAATCGCCTCCTGTTTTTCACGTTATCTCGTTCACGTCCGTGTTTATAGACGCCCTAGTGCCAGGTTTTGTTTTCCTGCTTTATTTTTGGTTTGAATAAAGAGCACTGAAGGATGGGAGCAAACGTGTCCTGTCTCTGCTGCCCCAGGGGTAAACCACAGAGGCCGGTTTACCCCGCCCCTCGTGACACAGAGGATGAGGCACACCTTTGTACAGAGACTCAGGTGAACACTCAGAGCAGGGGCAGGACAAAGGCGGAACTGAGAACCAAAACAAAAACCCATGTGGCACCAAGGAACAAGACTAAAGCAGACAGGGACAAAACAAATATGCATCAGTACAGCAGGCTGTTAAAACACCCAAACGGACATTTTCACGTACTGATCATATCACTGCAAGGAGAAAGGTAGTTTACAGCCTACAATGCCATTCCAGTTGTGTAATTCCAGCACTGAGGCTGCAGTTTGGCTCTGTTTTGTTTTGTTTTGTTGTGGGATAACACGCATGCAGCTGTTAGAACCTTCTGAAGCCATGACAGTTATGAGCCTAACTCACCTCCTTCACCAGTGACTGTCACTCATTCTCGCAGGCAGGTCACCAATTAATGTATTTGGGGTGGAGGTAGGATACTTGCCTCTGGACCAAATGGTCACAGGTTCGAATCCTACCTTCAGCACCACCACTGGGTCCCTGAGCAAGACCCTTAACCCCAAGTTGCTCCAGGGAGAGACTGCCCCCTGTATTTAGGGAATGGAAGTCGCTTTGGATAAAAGCGTCTGATAAATAATGTAAATGTATTTGGGTATCTTGCTGAAATAAGAATGACTGAAGAATCTGGAAACCCACCAGCTCTGCTGTTAGATGCCCCCATCCGCCCTGGTCTCTGGGATACTAAGCTTGGGTTTCTATTGTTTACTTTTATTTTTGCTTTGGTATCTCCCTCAGCACTGATCACATGAACCACTTTGCTCTATTTCAGTCCAGCTCTCCCAGAGTTCACTGTCGCTTCACCGTTTTGCCTGTATTCTATTCTATTTACCCTCACACTTCTGACTTGCATGGTGGAGTATCTGTACCTACGAGCCAGAGCTGTTATATGTGATCCTTTGTTTCCCTGAATAACACCAGATCAAGCTACTCCTGCAAGTGTGGTCTTCTGCATCCCAGCCACACACATCCTATTTGACTCGACGAATCATGTGCGTTATGTTTAGTCTGAAACTAAAGTCAGGGTGTTTAGACCTCAGTGTACTTGTTAGCCTTTAAGTAAAAGAGTCTGTTATTGATTTCCATCTCTCCTGATACCTGGACAGATAATCTGTCAATCACAATCCATCGTTTGCCCTTTGTTTGAATGACCCGCAATAAAAACATCTCAGTATCCTCACTAATGTCAACAGGGCGCCAAATGTTGACATTCTAAGGGCAGCACACGTCTCTGTTTTGTTTTCAGCTTTGCACTGAAGATCACGTTCTCAATTAATTAATTAATGAATAAATAAAGTTTGGAGAGCAATTACTCATCTCACATTTGAATGGTCAGTCTGGCTTTCAAATAGAAATCTTAAAAGCTCTTTCTGTTCCATCAAATGTCTTTTATCTACATCCCGACAGAGCCCCTTCTTTTTCATGGGACAAATTAGTGTTCAGGGAAGATGACAGAAGCCCTTTTAAAAAAAAGTGCAACAGAGTTGCACTCCCATGATGCAACGCTCCCAGTGGTTACATCTGCTCCAGTCTTTCATCTCTTGCTATTGTTAGGCAGGAGCTGTCACATTAGGACTAGAATCGGTGG
>JBBPDH010000036.1:6573847-6583847 GCA_037974565.1 Clupeocharax schoutedeni | reverse complement strand
GTCATAGTTGTCAGGGGAAGAGCGAAGGATCAAACAATTGATCTCAGGGCCAGCAAAGTATCCCTCTCTGCTTTTACTACAACATCCTACTGCACATTACATGTGAATTACTTTAAAATCTTATTCATAATTCATTTTAAAAATGCTGTCAGGGACTATTAAAGATCTTAAGCACAAAATTAATGAAATACTCTTTACATGAGCAACATTTAGGAAGCACTGAACTTGACTAATTTGGAAAGGATTATATTTTGTAATTATCTTTAATACAGGTAGCAATTAGGATTATCTACAGTAAATAACGGATTTTAAAACAGATCCTCTCCTGCTGATTTAACAGAGCACTTTGGTAACCTTTACATCTCTGCTAATGGTTAATCTTGGTTGAATCTCTCCCTTAATTGGTTAAAAGTCTCCTCGGGGCAGGGCGAAAACACCGTCGCTTAAGGACCCACCGCGAAACAGCAACACTTTCATCACAGACATTACAGCTAACAATTATATTAGCAGAGCCCAAACGCAGTCTCCTATCTCCCCACTAATCAAAACACAGCCCATCTGTTGTGCCTGTCCCTCCTGCCAATGACATTGTATCTCAATATGGACAGAGTGGCTACGGCTACTCATCACCACACAGATCTACTATAAATACTGTAATGGATATTAAATGTGAGAGGATATCTATTTTAATATTGGTCGTAAGTCAAAGGGAGGGCGGGTCAATTAAATACAACAAAAATGTTTTAGGAAGTCGTGAATGAGCCTCTTTAGTGAAGGCATCTTTATTCTTGTTCTCTCTGTCTCTCTCTCTCTCTCTCTCTCTCTCACTCACTCACTCACGCACACAATAACTAACACCCCCCTCCCCATGTGCATCCCCACATAAACACTCAACATACTCGGGCGCAGGCTTAGACACACCGGCACACACACGCGCGCACACACTTTCCCTTAGCTGTGCTTTTGTGTTTTGTCAGAATTAATGAGAAAAGTTCCCTTGCCCTAGGGGTAATTAGTGTCCTTGGAGTTAAATAAGCTAATACTTAGACACCTCTGGCACAAGCAATTATGTTTGTGTATTGAATAATTGATTCAAAGAGGGGGGGAAGGGCCGCTAATCAGATCTGAGCATAATGAATTGATTTAATTAACAGGGGAATCCGCGGGTCTCGGGGAAGCGCGCGCATTTATTCAGCGGCGCGAGCGAGTCGAGCGCATAAATTGCGAGAGCGAGGCGGCGCGAGCATGCTCCTGGCAGTCCGGCCGCGCCACGACTGGATTTCTCCGACACAGTTACAGTCTCGCGGCACGTGAGCGCGCGTTACGGACAGAGAGACTCGAGCTGTCGACCGAGGCGCTTTAAATCGATCGGTTCTGATTCTGGTCTGCTCGGGTCGCTCCCGCATGGAGCCCCGCTTCCGCCGCGGCTGCTCCGTGTAGTGTGGATGTGCGACTCCAGCGCGAGGGAGCGCGAGCCGAGCCGAGCCGAGCCGAGCCGGGGGGAAAAACGAGAGAGAAATCGCGAGAGAGAGCGGTCGGTCCTGCGTGTCTCACCGAGCGTTCATGGGTCTCCGTCTCTGAGCGACGGCCCTAAGACTAGAAGCCCACGACGCAAGGACGTTCTCCGTCGTGTTCCCTGCAGAACCCGGCGCCTCGCGCAGCCCGCTGGAGCCGAGACCCGAGCGCCTGGAGCCGGACTCCTCGTTCCTCAGGACCATGGTGTTGGACAAGGAAGAGGGTGAGTGTGGCTCGCTGTGGTGGTTTTGTCGGGACTGGGTTACTCTCATGCAGCCCGTGTGTTCAGTTTTGCCCCTCTCCTGTGGCTCAGGAGCGCTGCGGTGTCTGAGCGAAGGCGCTTAAGCCACTTTAAAGCTACTTTCGGGGTCCGCGAGATCTCTGCTCCGCGTGAGGAGGGAGCACGAGGCAGTGTTGTACAAAGTGCTGCGTCCTGTGGTTGAATTTCACTCTCTCATCATCACCCTCACCATCACCATCACCCTCACCATCACCATCACCAGCTTCTGACCGCAAATCGCCTCTCTAGCGGCAGCTTCAAACAGGCCAGCGCGCGAAGCGATGCCTAAATATACACATATTTATTTTAAAAAAACAGAAACATGTCAGGAATGTGTTTTCTAACTCGGTTAAACAATCTGTTTCTGTTTACATGACTGTTTAAAGTACTACATTTAGTTTCCCTGTATATATGTATTATCCAATTCATATCTGAATTTACAGAATCTGAAAGGTCGTCTGTAATTTAGACTAGCTAAAAAAAAAACAGAATGTAGGCTGAAGTAAAATGCACAAAAAGAAACTAAACCTCCCTTCATATCCAGGTTGGAGTGCTTCCTTAACACAGAGCAAGAACTGCCATTAAAAAAGCCCCTTTGACCTAAAATGGGTTATTCTTGTCATCTTTCATGGAATATTGTCATCACCCACATTGTAGCTCGGGGCCCCTTTTCGCTCAAAGTAATGGCTTTAATTTCAGGGCCATTATTTATGTTTGAAAATGGATATTTCATATCTCTTTGAACCAAGCATCCTTTCACGAACCCATCTAAAAACCAATAAAGGGATTGGCATAGAAGCATAAATTGGTCTGGCTCTGTGAATACATGTTGCACTAATGTACCCGGATTAACTCAACTGTAAATTGTCTCCTTTGGATGTCTGTCTTGCTAAAACTCCCCTATATGATTCATGATTCGGATTGCTTTAAATAGCTATTGGCTAAGCAATATGGGAAATGTACAAGGTGATGCAAATGGCATTAGCGGAAGAGGATGCACAGGAGCATGTAATGCAGTCAATACTACATTAACTACTGATGCCCAATTACAGAAGCGGGGAGAGTGGCTTTTAGGAGCATTAGGACTTGCAGAAAAGCTTAGATCACCTGCTGCTCATTGCCTAAAAGCTTCACCCTTTGCTTGCTGGGGCCGACCAACTGCGCTGGCATTTTGGCAGGCGACCGGGGAGGCGGCCTGGAGCTGCTTTCACCATCAGATGCAGGCTTCTAGTGCTTGGCTTACCTGGATACTAATGTATCAACTCATGGCCAAAGTGACTACAGGCCCTGTTATCCAGTATAATACATTTACACTGTTCCATGTGTGTTTGTTTATAAGAGAGAGAGAATCTTTACCACCAAGAAATAATCTCACCATCTACACAAGCATGACACCCATGTGTGTAAACAGCGTTACGTAAACCTAAACAAGGCTGAGGCACTTCCTTTGTGTACTGTAAGGTCAGAGTTGAGATAATCACACTCAAACTGTTGTTTACTGCCACAAAAAAATAGCTTAGTGAACTGGTGGTGCGCTGTAACCTATTCAGTCGGGAAAGGAGTTCATCGCTCTGGATAAGAGTGTCTGCTAAATGCCGTAAACGTAAATGTGAACCCTTGTCTGTGTCTAGTCCTCCTTGCTTGGCCCTTGTGTCAGTTGGACTCAGAGTGATCCTGTACTGGAGAAAACCGTCTTGTTTCTTTCTCCCCAGAGTGCTGTTTTAGGAAAGTAGGATACAAACCGTCGCGGCTATTTTTAACATACGCTAGACTTTCGTTTTCTGACCCAAAATATGCCCTGAATTGTTATTCAAGCAGGTCTTTATTAAAGTATGAATGCTGCTTTGGAAATATTGGGTCATTCATGCCTCTCTGTGGTATACAATGTACAAGTGCATGAGAGAAGAGAGCTGTGTTGTACATGGCCACTCTTTTAGCTCACGTCTGCTGCTCTGCTGGGCGTGAAGTCAACTGCCTTCACTTTACTTTATTGCAGAGTTTTGCAGGTTTTGCAGAGAGATCCAGCAAGACTTTGTTTCTTCCCAGTCGTTCGATCCAGACTTAATTTATAGTTATGTGCTTATTAGGGCTGCACCGATTGCAATGTTCTTGGCCGATTCTGATTACCGATTTTATTGTAAGTGTGATCGGCCGATACCGATTTTTTCCCCAGATTACACAAAATTAGAGCTGCTGCATGTAGTCGACAACAACGACACAAAAAATGGGTTTCAGCTTTTTTTATGTAACGTGGTAGTTACTTTCCCCGTTTACTTTTATAATAGTGACAGATGATAGCGGCAGCTCTACAGCAAACACAAACTTTAATTTTCTTTAATATAAGGCTTTTTTTTCATAACAAAATTTCTTTACAAATTTAAATAAATAAAATGTAATACATAAAGAAATAAATAAACCCCCCCAAAAAAGATCGGTTTAAAATCCGCAATACGTGTGAGAGATCGGCCGATCACCGATCAGGCCAAAAATCGTTTGATTCCGATCACTGGCCGATCGATCGGTGCATCCCTAGTGCTAATGTAGCAGAACACAAGTATCACAACAGGAAGAAGCGCTACAGTATAGCACACAGTGTAGTTTCGGAGTTGAGCGTAACTCAATCTACGAAATAAGATGTTAAAATGCAGGGCGGCCATTTCTCTTTTACCTGCCGAAAGAATGGGTCCCATTGACTTTTTAATTCCTGGATGGAAGAAATGACAATTCAGCCATTTTCCTTTCCTTTAAGGTATTAAAACCATCTTCTGTAGCAGGAATAATTGGGTTCTCATTGTAGACATGTCCTGGGCTGATCATTCGCACCACTGGGCTCTGTAAGAACTGGGGTCTGGAGAGGAAGAGAAAAAAACTTCTCTATTCTCCACACTGATAATAAATTCTTGGTTAGCTTTCCCCTATAATTTATGACCCCCACATGCCTGCTGTCCAACGAAATTTGTTCATTCACAAAGCATGTGATTGAAAAGTAATGTTTCAGATGAATACAGGTCCCCGTGATCTGGCAGCGGCTGTAATAAAACTTGGGGCTCCAGGCTCCGATTTTTATTTTGAAATAATAAGAGCTGCTTCATTCTTTACTGGAGTTACCATGGTAATTCTGTCTCGTAGCTATGTTATATTGATTTAGGAAGTGGACAGTAATATTTCTTTTCTGCTATTCCCCCCTTTTCTGTGAGTTGATTTCTAATTTCCACTCGGAGATTACTTTCATACATTCCTTAAGTCTTTTTCTTTTTTTTTTCTCCCCGCGATGTAATTTTCTCCCCTGTATTTGCTATTTTCCAAGATTATTGGCTTGGTCTTACTCTAAATTAAACTTGCCAATTTCAAATATTGAAATTACATCACTGTTTCTCTCGCCCCAGGTCTCCTGCGATATTACGTCTGAATTCAGGACCTAATACTCGAGGTCTCTAACTTATATTGCAGCAGCTTCAAAACTTTCAAAAACATTTCTGACTAAAGCGCTTCATAAATATGGGTCCGTGTTGGTGTGTGTGTGTGTGTGTCAGATCTTCTGTGATCTACCATACAGTACAGATCTCCAAACTCAATTCTGTCTCTATTCCGAAGCTCCAGATCACTTTCAAACTCGTGCTGCCTCACATCAGTGACTGCAGATGCAGATCATTGCCATCATTTCACTGCAACTCAAAGGGGGGTCTGAAAGAGAGCACAGAGAGAAACAACGAAAGAGAGAGAGACACATACAAGTAAGTGCACCTGTCTCTGATGCAAATGGCCACTCTCATAAGAACTGCTCAACCCCTCCATTACGATCCCTCCCAGAGTTCCAGGGTAGTGCTTCGTTATTAAATCCAGAGCAGTACACACAACGCGCCAGACCTCATGCTTGCGTGCCCAAACACTCCCTCTCAGACACTAAAGGGCGCTGGATAAACGCTCCCATTACTTCCATATGCTTTATCTCAGTCTCATGATTTTAGGGGCCGCCCCCCTCTGATCCCTCCACTCTGCTGCCTTTTTGATGTGTAACGCTATATGTATCGCTAAGTTCAAGTAAACACTGGCTTCTCAAAGCTCCAAGGACACGCACTCCATCACCAAGGCGTGGGGAACACAGAAAACCTTTTATATCGTCCTCTGCCACGCTGCCACGCTGCCAGCGAGATGAATCGTCATTTTTAGGCTACCTTTTAAAATGTCTCAAAGCAACCTTATCTTTCACCTTGAGGCCCCAAGATGGATGCAGACAGGTGCTACAATAAGAAGAGGAAGAAAAAAGGAAGGGGGAGGTATCTGTGCTATACGTATAGCAGATTAAAAAAATGTTTGGTCTGTATTTAATATGTGGACTATTACTTTAAAATGAGTTGGGTGTCTCTGTCTTCTGGGGCATGTTAGTCAGATGTGGGGCTGTTAGAGGAGCTGGAGCCAGTGATGGCTTCTCCCCGCAGACTTGCTCCAAGTAATGGTACATATGCTCTGCTGGAGGAGGGATATACAGCTACATATTGATGATTTTACAGTAGCTGGTTTTTAATTTACTTTCTTTTGGTCTTTAGACCACGTTATTCCCCCGAGTTGCCTTGTTGTAGCGGCTCTCGCTGCCACTTCCAGCCGCAAGGCTGAGTTGCCTCGTCTGCTCAACTCGGCTATCGTGTGTGTGTGTGTGTGTGTGTGTGTGTGTGTGTTTGTGTGTGAACGAGTGTGTCACACTGCTCCTCTTGCAGCAGGTCGTCACACTTGGCTCCATTTCATCACGATCTATTTCCACTTCTGTATTTATTTATTTATTTATTTTTTACATTTATTTATTTCGCCCTTTCCTTCCACATCCCCCTTTTCCATTACAGTGCACTACTCTTCCAATGCAGCCATTTTTCCCCAATTCACTTTCTCTTGTCCTGGCAGTTCGGGTCATTCGCAAACTCGAAAAAAAAAAAAATCCAAAACGACGACTCCACAGACGACTCTGTTAATGACATGAATGCCGGAGTTCACATACAGGTCTCGCCCTCAGAAGCGGCCTCAGACCAGAGCGCGACACTTTTATAAACTCTCCTCATTAGCCTTATCACATTCTGTAACTTCCTAATGATACCTATACTGATACCCGCATTCGGCCCTAATGAAGTTTGAAAGTGCAGCTCCGGGTTTCGTAGCTGTTCATTAGCGATGCTTTAAAAAAGGCAAGAGTTCTGATCCGACACGGCGCGTCAGCTCCAGCCGATAAACATCAGCCCGCTCTGACAAACCGGTGTGGAAAGATGGCACAGAAAGTGGGCTTTGAAAGGTATTTAGATACACAAAAGGAGAACCTTGTTGCATCTCTGAATGTTTATGAGCAAGTGATTGCGGTTATGAATCATTAATGTGGAAATGGAATACTGCGGCGTAGTTGTAGCGGTGTCTGTTTATGCACGAGTTTCCATCTTGTTACAGGCTGATCTGCCATTATGCCTTTTAGCTAGAAGACCTTGTTTAATCCCCCCTGAAACGCTCCCCAGATACATATTTGTTTGTGGTGCTTACTCACTGAAGATAGCTGCTGTGCACTGTTGAAGGCAGTGGGTGTGTCATGATATGTTTAAACGTGTGTGTGTGTGTGTGTGTGCTTGGTGGTGTGAACAAGCGTGAATGTTCACAAGAGGAATTTGTGTGTATATACATGGCATGTGTGTGTGTGTGTGTGTGTGTTACCCAGAAGTGTGTTGGTTTGTGTTTTCCAGGAGAGCTTTAAGGGATTAGTGAGCCCAGGCTGGGGGTGCGCTTCAATTATGAAATGTCGTTGGCTTTTTTTGCCCAAGATGTGATTTCAATTTGCCATTTTAAGGGAGAGGAAACCAGTCAAAAAATTTGAACCTGCTTTAATGTTTCTGGAGATTGTAACCCTCACAAGCACTGATCCTGCAGACATCAGGGGCAGCTATTTTGCTGCTGCAGGGTTATTTACATTTACGTTATTGCTTTTATCCAAAGCGACTTCCATTCCCTACCTGCAGGGGGCAGTCTCTCCCTGGAGCAACTCAGGGTTAAGGGTCTTGCTCAGGGACCCAGTGGTGGTATGCTGAAGGTAGGATTCGAACCCATGACCTCTTGGTCCAGAGGCAAGTATCCTACCCACTGAGCCCCTCCACCCTTCATACACATGCCAGACCCTCAGAACACGCCTCACTGATAGTTTTTGATATTGTTGTGTTCGCACGCCGTCTTTTCTGCATGTGGTATGTATTTGCTTTGCATTGCACTGTATTCTATAGAAGCCATGTGTTGTTACCTGTGCTGCTCCATAAGTAAGCGATGCAAAATAGATACTTTGCAAATGAATATGGGCAAGGAATATGCAAGCAGAACTAAATAATACATGTTTTCTCTCTATAGGACACCACAATGAACACACTAATGCTGAAAATGTGGGCATGCACAGCTAAATTCTCTGGGGTAAATTGGGAACAAAACTTTTAAGCTGTTCGTTTAATGAGATAGCAGTTTGCCAGTTTACCGTTGGTGAATCTAATATTGAATAACTCATTAATCAGTGATTGTGGGCTGTTTTGATGGCGAATGCTGGATATGAGGTTTGCTGCATGGGCTGGTTTGATCCATTAGTGAATGGCAGCTGGGATCCACGCTCTCTGGCCACTCTGCTACGCTTTAATTGAAATTGGAAACTGAGCATGGGCCGTAATAACACTCCATCCAGCCCCCTTTCCTGCAGCCACTGCTTCTCTCCGTTTCTTGTCACACTTAAAACGTGACGGTCTCCCGTGGACTGTTGGAGCCGATAATGGAGTGGCCATTCCATTTAACTCTTGAGTTCTCCTGCAACATCAATAACCTCTGATGGTGTGTCCATTCACTCGTTGAGATCTCCTCGCTGCTGTAGAGAGGATAGTCACAAACACACGTAAGCTCCCAGTCCACAGTCTACAGAACTGTTACTCAGTGTTTGTGTAGAAACTGGGGTAAAAAATTATCTTGTGAGGATGTGCGCCCCATTTCACACACCGCGCAGTAATGGAAATAATAAAAATAATGGAAATAATGGGAAAAAAAGCTGATCACATATGAAACTGAAACTAAACCAGCCGAAGCCAAGAACATCCCCGACCAGCAGACTGTGAGTGATGCGTACAGCAGGGACAGTACGAGGCGGAAAGACCACCTTCAGAATTGTGGAATTCATGCAGATGAAATCAGAGGGGCTTTATTTCTTGGTTTGTGACTGTTTGCCACAAAACGGAGTCAATTGGCACCAGACAAGGCTTAAAACTAAAGCTAGCGCTAATGCCAACGCTAGCGCTAATGCTAACGTTCAGATTTTAAATACAAAAAAGTAAAAAAGCGAGTAGAGTTGCACCGAGCTGCTAGATTATAGATTCCCATTCCCCTGCCATTTTGTGATCGGCAATAGGCAGATCATGATCTTGGTGATCGGTGATCGGCCCATCTCTAATTAGAGGTACATATTTCATCTTTGTGTTAACTTTCTAAGAAAGTGTAGGTGTTATAAGACAGCTAGCATTAGCAGCAGTTTGGGCTGCACTTCATCATTTAACCCATAAAGAGACTGAGGTCTGAGTGTTCAGATGACATGGCAGCCTCCCTCACCAAGCAAATGCCCCCTGCGGCGAATTTGCATTATCCGACTTTAAACGGGCCCAAATGGGTTCCGTTGTGTGGAGTTCCGAGCCTGCGGTGCGGCCCTGAATGGCACACCTGTCTCCTGACAACTCCTTTGAAATAATAAACGAACAGTAATTGCCAGTGAGAGGGGCATTTCAGACATCACTTTTTAACCTTGGAAGTGACACAAACTTTAGAAGGCCTACATTTATGCCTGGCTGAATGCATTTGTAATGCCGACTCAAAAGTGTTTTGGGCATTATTGTGCGGCAGATGTAAAAAAAAAAAAGGTAGTGACAGCGATAATGGTTACATTCTTGAAGTGCCATATAAGAGTATTCCCCTTTCTCTCAAAATCTGAAAAGACCTTATTAATACAATAGATAGATGTATTCCCTTTATTCAGGTGGTAATGCAGTCTGCAGGAGAAACAGCATACATATATGTATATACCTTATACAGTATAACCCCTACTCAAAAACTACAGCTTATGCATCTACACAGTATTCTACATCAGTTCTATCTATCTATCTATCTGTCTGTCTGTCTGTCTGTCTGTCTGTCTGTCTGTCTGTCTGTCTGTCTGTCTGTCTG
>JBBPDH010000036.1:6524644-6535036 GCA_037974565.1 Clupeocharax schoutedeni | reverse complement strand
TAGCACTGCAGGGAGTCGTCCTGCTGCAGCTTAAACTGTTCCACTCTCAGTTCTACACTTAAATTCACCAGAACATTTGAGGTATCAGCCTCTGTTTTAGACATCATCAAATGACTCATCGACTCGACTTCAACTTTGCTGACCGACTAGTCGACGTTAATGCCCTAATATATATATATATATACTCCTGAAAGACACTCAGAATCTTGTATTCCATGTCTCTGAAGTATGCTACTTAGAGGTCCACAGTGTAAGCTGGGACGGACGGAGGGTTAGCGTCAGCAGTGTTATTCAGCAAGAGCAGAGTCAGTTGGGAAACAGTCAGAGGCGAGGAGGGGAGGTTCAAAGGCCATGCAGTGCCACGACTTTTGCAGTACCGTTTACGAAGCAGTAACTGTGCCTGGCACTTTTAGCGAAATGAAAACCCTATTTTTTTTTTTGCAAGTGCTCGATTATTTATTTATTTTCCCTGGGGTAGGAGAACTCGGAGGTGTACTCTGAAATCCAAATTAGATCTCAGTAGCATTGACACACTTTCCGTGAGCAGGTAGCTGGGTGCTTCATATATGATTAATTAATTGAGGCAGGCTGCCATCTGTGTTTTAACTGATTAAATAGCGCACAAAGTAGGATGCTCCTTTTGATGTGAACCTTTGGGGAACGCGCTTGCCGGCTTTGTACTTCTACCTTGATTAAGCACAATACTCTGGCACTCCCCACAAACCCACCCACCCCCCACACCCCACCCTCATAACCCCAAGCCCTTTAGTTCAAAGTCTCCTTAATTTGTGTGGAGAGGACACAAAGGCATTAGAGGTGCTTTATAATGCTTCCCATCTCCGACTGGCCTCCTGGATTTTTCTCATAAGTGAATGTTTCGCACAGACTTGCACTCGTTCTCAAGCTCGCTTGTTCTTTCGCTGGCCGGCGTTTTTTTGCCACCGAAGCCCTGCCTGCGCTGCCGGATAAAAAATTGATTCCAGTAAATTCTCACCTGAGATCCATCACGGTGAAAGGCTTTTAAAGGTCACACATGTAATAAGTTCCGCTGGTCTCAGTCACTCAGATAATGGGCCTTTAGTCCACCCCGCAATACTGCTATATAGAAATAATGGAGTAATCTGTGGACCATTCAATTCAATAGTGCCGGAGCACAGGTGCCTGGCAGGCAGGCAGACAGACGGGCCGAATGCTAGGCATGTGCTGAGGAGAGAGCAAGCTCTGATGGAGGAAACGTTAGTCTCCTCTGGTTTCCATCTTTACCATGCAGCCCCTGAGTCACTGACATTTCGAAAGGCTCTGCACAGGCCTCTAGAAGCCACGGCACTCCGGCAGAGAGAGACAGGAAGAAATATAGAGAGAGCGAAAGTAGGATAAGGGGAAGGAAAAAAAAGCTAGTGATGAGCTGTCTGATAATTGTCCTCACTCGCAAATTAATTAGCTTTTCAACAGGCGCCCAATATGGTCACAAACCACATTCCTAATACAAAGGAAATCGTACGGTGATTGCTTTAAAATGGAATCATTGTGTGGTGATGTATTCCGTTTTATGTTAATCATGAGAAATAAGCTTCCCGTTTTCACTAAGGGTCCATAATTGAAATGTGAGGCCCTAAATCTCTTTGTACAGCAATGTTGCACCTCAAATCCGCCCCTCTGTCAGCTGCTGAGGTGATGAAAGCCCAGCGAAGGCACTGAGCCTCCAAATGGCATTCGAATAATGTTTTCATAATTCTGTCGGATCTGACACAGCCCATGTGTTCTTTAAGGCAGGCCGCACTGAATCTGCGCAATCGTTTCAGTGATTACATTTCGGAGATAGCAACCAGACGTGGACAAGCCTCGGTCCCTCAAATTTATGGAATTTAATACTGCTTGAGGAAAACAGGGTAGATGTATAATTTATGTCCAACGCATTCCCACAGGCATCCATTCCAGCTCCTATTATTAGCTTATGAAAACGTCCAGACTGCTGCGGCCGGCCCAGGCTGGGAATGAGCAGTGGCGACTCGGAAGTTTGGCAAACCCCTCCACAGCAAATCTTGGAAAATTAGCAATAAGAGAGCTCCGTTAAATGCTAGTCAACCAACATGAAAAGAAAGCACAGCCACCAAAAGCGTGTCTTATTTTCCCCACTTTTTAAGCTACAAAAACAACCTTACTTAGTACATCCAGGCCTTCAACAGATGTCTTTAAAAAAAACAAAACAGCAACTCAATCTGTATAATGGGAGGAAAATACAAAAATGCCTCTCCCTCTCTGTTGGAGAGCCTCGACTGAGCTGGCATTCCAGCTTTGGATGCTCACCTCACTCCCCCTGTGGTGTGTGTCTGTGTTTTCCTGTGCATTATATACAAATTTTAAAAGGAGAAGAGTGTATATTTACCAGACAGGCCTTGCTATGTGGCTTCTGAAAGCTAGCGGAGTGGCAGACAAAAGAGGGAAGCCCATTGTAATTGATTGTTACTAGAGATTACCTTTCTACGAGAAGCGTCTGCTGATTGCGGAATCGTTTTGTCTGCTGGAGGTGCTGCACACATGAAAGTGTCGCTTTCGGAATCACACGTCCCTTCTGACATGCATCTCACCAAACAATTACTGCACATTTGTTGCTTTGTCTCCAAACCCCTGCTAGCCTAGCTAAGGCTGTTTGTGAGTGCAAGCTTGAAAAACCTACTTCTCCTCCAAGCTGTGGTAATTACGGCTGCATCTATTGACACCTCCTTCATGGGATCTCGCATCGCTAGCAGATGCATCGCTTCTCTTCTCCCTCCGTAAGAACTATGACAAACTGTCACATAGCAAGCAGCTTGCTACATGGAAATGAAGCAATTAAAATAATGCCACATTATGGTACCCACTGAAGACTGGCATCTGTTGTTGAGCTTAGATCCCCTGAAATCAGTCACTTGAAACCAGCGCAGTGTTGATTAGCTCAGGTGAGTCATGCTAAGTAGTGGTCATTTGGCGCCATGAGTCCATATAGAGTAAACCTATTAAAATGCAAATAAGCTGATCATGAGTGGTCAAGCATTTGACCTGGCACTGGGCTTTACTAAATCTGGAGTCGAAGCTAAGGCCCACTTTAAATTAAAAATGGCCTCCAGTTACCTTAGTTTATGCCACTGCTCATTTTAAGGGAAATCATTACACCATACAAAGGTTTTCCGCCTGACTTGAGTTCTTTTTATGTCACTGTCTGTTAAATGCAGAAAGAATGTCTCATTGTACACGTTGTCTGCCGAGGTGTGTTCATGCCTGACTATAAGGGGCCACTTAACTTTTCTTGTACTCCAGAGGGTGAGGGAAAGTAATACTGGCCAATAAAACCAGGCTATACCTGACTCAGTACACCACACAGCTCCTGGTACAAGCCTTGGTTATCTCTTACATCGATTACTGCAATGGCCTTTTAGAGGGTTATCCAGCCTGCATGGTTACCCCTAAAGCTCGGCTGGTCTTCAACCAACCCAAATGGGTTGCTGACTGACCCACACTGGCTACCCATGGCTGCCCAAGTTAAGTACAAGTCTCTAACTCTTGCCTACAGAGTGACTTCTGGGTCAGCACCCAACTACCTTAATCGCATCATTCAGCCGACTCCCTCCCTCCGCTTCTTCAATGAACATCGTCTGGCTCTGCCATCCCTACACACAAGGTAAACCCAGTCCAGACTGGTCTGATTCTGGTTCCCCACATGTGGAATGAGCTGCCAAAAGTGAGAAGTATAGCAGAATCCCTCTCTATCTTCAAAACCCTCTGTTCAGTCAACGTACTAATTGTAATATATTACAGTACAGACAGGAAAGATGTTACGAGTTCAAATTCAAAACACCTATCCACACTCCGCCCACAGTTCCTATCAACCCGATGAATTTTGACTGATGTTTAATGTCACTGCTTGGTAGATCTTCCAATGTAATATTTACTCAGTTTTTTGATAACTTGTGGAGTTTTTATCCCCATACCGTGCCACTTTATAGAGTCAGTTCTCCACTCACTGGTTCCAGCTCAGTTCTGTTCAGTTCGGTTCTTCTCTGTTCAGTTTGGTTTCGGACCTTCAGTTTTCCACTACAACTGGTTGCTATAGCGACCAAACATTCTGAGCAGCAGCGGGAGCGGAGGCTCTAAGCTGAGATATACAACCCGGCATCATTACAGTCGCCAGCATGGATGAAATCAGAGGGGTTTTATTTCTTATCCTTGGTTTGTGGCTGTTTGCCACAAAACGGAGACGACTGTCTCACCGGACAAGGCTTAAAGGAGCAAAATTAGGCTAACGCTAACACTAATGCTAACGTTCAGTCAACAACACTGGCGTAACTGTACACATCATTTAGTGTCGGTTCAGCACGCTTGGAACCTCAGCCAAGGTGGTACCTAGAACCAGGAACCAGATTTTAGTGAGCACCCCCATTACAGACACGTATGCACTTGCTGATGTAGCTAGTCGCAGATTTTTGTGTGCTGTCGAATGTCCCCATCCTTATCCCTGTCCTGGCTGACCATCTCCACATCTCTGCTTTCTGTCACATCCTCTATTTAATCTCATGTCCAGTCTGCTGCCCAGCCCTGAGTCTCCAGCCTCAGTCCCCTCTGTCTAATGTCCTGTCCCCTGTCACGGGCCCCTTCTAAGACGGCTCCTGGGCTGAGCTCTGATTGGAGTGGTGCCATAAAGGGGAGTTTCCGCCTCTAGTCCTCCCTAAACCCCGATACAGCTCATGATTTTCATAGACCATTAATTACATTCCAGTGCAGGGCATTCTAAATAAAGGTTAATAAAGTGTAAGTAAACCATTTGGAGCTTTTGGCTTTTTTAAATCAATAAACAAAACCTTAACATCCCATTTACATTTCCGGCATTCAGCAGATGCTCTTATCCAGAGTGACGTACATTATCCCCCCAATGTGTGCTCTTTAAAACGAAGTCATTCCTGAAGATCTTTCAGAAAATGTCCACAGTTTCTTAGAATAGTATTGATATTTTTTCAGAGAAAACTTTTCTCTCCATAAGCATAAGCTATTAAATGAAAGCACAGCACATGCGCAAAAATCACGCAGTAAAACAGCGGTGACTCTCCAGGACACACTAAATGAAACATTATGGGCATGGCATGAATGGTCCAGCAGGAACACAACACAATTCTAGGGTTACGAAGCCATATAGAAGTCACATGTTGTACAAGCATCGTCCTTACATTCAAACTGGACCCACTTCCTTGAGTGGAGTTTTGTAAGACACTGTGAACCAAACGGATGAGCGGTTCAATACGTTTCATCTGTTCGAAACGAAGATAAAAGTTGTGATTAAAAGCTCCGCTTCAATAGCCATGCCTCAAAGAATAAGCGCTTTGTCAGAGGTGCAGGTCACGTAAATAAATAATTCCACGGATGAAGAATGTTGAAAGTATTTGCAGAAGTATTCAAAAGTGTTAAGTGAATCGAAACTATTCCTGTGCATAAAATATTCAAAGGTGTCTTTTTTTACGACTGTGCTGACGACACAAGTCGGTACACCCTGTAAAGTGTCAAACATGTGACTGTTTAAGGTTTGCAGGTTAAAATGAAATCATTATCAACCGACATTTACTTTTTTATAGTGACTCTCCATTTTCATAGTCGGTATGAAGTGGGACCATATATGTTTGGTGAACATTGTGTGACAAGTTAGTAAAAAAAAAAAAAAAAAAAAAAAAAAAAAAAAGCCATAAAAAGGTATTTAAAGCAACTTAAAAGCAAAAAGACTTCAACAGCATTTAAGGTCATTGCTTAGGGGAAAAAGAAAAATTCATGTGAAAGGATTTTCATCGTCTAACCACTCTTCTGACCTTCAATTCCAGGCAGCAATGGCACAGAGCAGAGCGCGGCAGCATGGAGAGCATTAGAGTCTCTTCAGGTCTGAGCATGTATGGGCCAATTGTTCTATATACACTTTTAACATTGCAAGGTGAAGAGTGCTGATCTGCGGTCAGTACCAGCCTGTTCATGCATACTAGCCTGAAAATACGAACCCTGATCTCAGATCAGCGCTTCATCCTGGTTCAGTCACTAAGCATGCATTTGTTAAGATATTCATGTTTTCACTGATAAATGCAGCTGGGTCCCTTTGTGTTCGGTGCACTAATGCAATTTTTATCATTTTCTCTCTGCATGCAACCACAATGAATTTGAAATGAACAGAAATATAGACTTTTAGATTCGATTCAAGGGTTGTTGTTTTTTTTTTACCAAAGGTATTACATTAAGCTTTCCGAAATGACAGCCATTTTTCACAGTCCCTCCATTTTTCAGAGGCTCAAATGTAATTGGATGTGTGACTGACCAGGTTTTCCCTCGTTATTCCTGACTAATTAAGTGAATAAAAGGTCTGGAGTTGATTCAAAGCCCTGAATTTGCATTTGGTAGCTGTTCACTGGAATTCAACCTGGGGTTCAAAGAGGTGTCGACACAAGTGAAGGACTGAAGGCATCATTGGATTAGACTGAGAAAACAAAAGAAACCCATCAGAGAGAGTGAAAAGTGTAGTCACGCCCAAATCAACAATTTGGTGTTGCACTGGTGAGTTCAGCTACAACATAAGGCCTGTGGGACCAGAGAAGACAGCTGCAGTGGATGATCACAATGTTCTTTCCTTGGTGAAGAAAAACCCCTGCACAACATCTAGGAAGGTCAATAGCAGACTTGAGACCTATCACTATCAAATACGCTCGCATAAATATAAACCACTGGTCACACTGACGAACGGGAAGGCCTGTTTTATTCGGATTTTATTCTGTTTCTTCATTTTTAACTTTGTACTGTCCACTTTCTGCCATGGTGAAACAAATTTCCCACTAAAGGTTTATCTTATCTTATCTTAGACTAGACTTAGCCATAAAACCTGCTTAGTTCTGGAATAAGGTTGGACAGATGTAACCAAGATCAATGTGCACCAGAATGATGAGAGGAGAAATACTGGAGAAAGAAATGGACAGTTCATGATCCAAAGCACCACACTGGGGTGGCAGTAGCCTAGTGGGTTAAAGGCTTGTCTGTGAACCCCAGGATCAGGTTACACCCACCCCCTTTCTACCATTGTGTCCTTGTCCAAGACACTTAACCCTCAGTTGCTCCAGGGGGAGTGTCCCTGTAACTCGCTCGGGATAAGAGCTACTGACAAATGCACCCTTTACCCTTTACACTGTCTGCCAAACATGGTGGAGGCAGAGTTATGTTATGGGCATGTATAGCTGCCTGTGTTTGTGGATGCTTTGGCTGCTGACAGGAATAGACTTTTGAATTCTGAAGTGAAACATTCTCTGTTCAATTTCAGCGAAATGGATAATGCCCCAAAACATACAACTTGAGAGCTTCCCAATGGAAGATATGGAATATTCTTTAATGGCCAGGTCAATCACCTGATCTCAATCTTAAGGCACAGTTGCCTTCCAGTAACTAAAGTCAAAAATTAAGGCAGAAAGACCAACAAGCAGCAACCGAAAGCCTGGAAAAGCAACTCATAGGAGAAAATTATGCATTGGATTTTCAGCCAAGGTTCAAAACAACTGATATATTTTACATGATATTATTTTGTGCCATTAGTTTTGAGCTTCTGAAAATGGAGGGACGAAACGGCTGTTATTTCTGAACATTTAGTATAATACTTTAGTAAACCCCTTAAATTAAACCTGAAAGTCTTTACTTCCAACCCCTCCTGTTCTTAATTTCGAAAACCCTTGTGGTGGCATAAAGAGAGGAAGTTACAGAAATGGCATCAACGCCCAAACACTAATAGACCTCCCTGTATATGCTATTTAATGCATAGTGCTCTATAGTACTACAGAAGTAAAAGAGTAAAGCACTTAAAAAAAGGCTGAAAGGGGGGAGCTGTAAAAGAACAAGGGACTCTGGATGGAACAAGAGGACAAGAGGAGATTAGAGGAAGATAAATCAGGTTCACCAGGAGCCCACCTTCAGGTCTAGATATTCCAGGTCCTTCTTCAGCTGCATGTAAGTGTCATCTGCCTTTAAATGGAGAACAGAGAGACAGTTAACTTGACAATAGGTTGCAAAATGTGCTATTTTTAGACCGAGTCACTCAAAATGTTGCTTATTATTTTATATACATAACTATTTTATATACATATAAGTGCATTTGATTTGTCCATGTTAGAACCATGAACACTATGAATATCTGATAATGAAGTTGGATAGGCTTTAAACATTGCAAAATGAAATGTGAAACAGCATCAATTTTTGCTTAGAACTGCAAAACAGCTTGAGATTTCTGTTTAAAACTACTATGTTGTGAAGCTGTTAGGAATAAGTATTGAAATTCAACACATACATGGTACCAACCAAACTACTGTAAAACTAACTACCAAGTATCAAGTATCTGGTGTCAATACATCATTTTAATACCTAATCTTACCAGCGTTAATGGGTCAACAAGCTTGAACTAAAATACAAATCTAAATGATAGCCACCAAAGATATTCAGTATGTTTTGGAGGTTTTCCACTGACTGGTACCAGCTCGGTTAGGGTTAGGGTTTAGGATTAGGGGTTAGAGTTAGGGCTAAAATCTGGTTCCTGGTTCCCAGTACCATTCTTGGTACCACCTTGGCCGAGGTTCCAAGCGTGCTGAACTGATACTAAATGAAGATGTGTACATATCAGAGGTTACTGATTGGTGGTCACTATGGTTACGCCAGTGTTGTTGACTGAACGTTAGAATTAGCGTTAGCGTTAGCATAATGTTGCTCCTTTAATCCTTGTATGGTAAGCCACTTGTCTCCGTTTTGTGGCAAACAGCCACAAACCAAGGATAAGAAACAAAACTCCTCTGATTTCATCCATACTGGAGATTGTAATGATGCCGGGTTGTTTACCTCAGCTTAGAGCCTCCGCTCAGGCTACTGCTCAGAATGTTTGGTCGCTATAGCAACCAGTTGTAGGTCCCAAAACTGTAGGTCCGAAACCAAACTGAACACAGTAGAATCGAAATGAACCGAACCGAGCTGGAACCAGTTGGTGGAGAACCTCCTTATGTCATTAATGTAATTAATTTAATCCAGGGGGGTCGGTCACCGAAATTATTTTTCACATGCACACAAAATCAAATCAAAGCATTTTTGGGTGAAACATGCATACTTATTTATAAAGAAACAAATCTAAAAACATCAGCAGCTTATCTCTGGATCACTGACACAATGGCAAACCTACTGAGTGTGTGAGGTACTGAGGTATCAGCAGTAAGAGAGGAAGGTGGGCTTAAACGGTGTCTCTAATAGGAAAAAGTACATCTTCACTCTAGTCTGCAGGTTTGAGCTTCATGCGCTGTGTTCTCTGTCTTACTCTGTTTTCTGTTTAGAAAGAAGGTTTGACCTCAACTTTAAAAAAAATATTTAAAAAAATTCATACTGTCCTCAAATTAAATACAAGAAACATCTTTATAACACTCAAATGCAGGCAAGTTAACAAGCAACATGCTTGAAACAAACATTTAAGGGAGTAATTCGGAGGATTACAGATAAATAAGACAAATGGGAATAAAAAAATGTGAGGAGAAAAACACAAAATGCATATTTAGGACGAGATCTGTTTTTTTTTTAAAAAACACAACACAGGCCGGTATGTTCAGATTCTGCAGTCCAAGCTGAGACAAGTTCTCTCCACTGTCCATGCTAGCTAGCACCAAACCACCATGACCACGACACAACTACCCACAGAGCACAGCCATACAGATGAGGGCACAGAGCGGGACGGGGCGGGGCGGGGCGGGGAAATGGGACACGATGCAGTAGAGAGAGGGCCTGAGGTCAGTGTGGGAGTTGGGGAGGGGGTGGCTCTGACCCTCTGACCTGTAGGCTGGGGCCTGAGAGGCCGTTGTGCTGGTTGTGCAGGTGAGTGAACGCATCGCTGCGCACGCTGGCCATCTTGGCCTGGTGTCTCCTGAGCTGGATGAGGAGCAGCGTCAGCTCCTCTGGCTGGGAGAGGAGCAGAGAGAATACTTCACTGAGCCTCGCCACCTGAACCGCGACGCTTCACTGCTGTGGGCAGCGTTTACTTGTTAAGGAATATGTTAAGGAATTAAAAACATTAATAACAGAACCCTTAGTGCGCTGTGATTTTTATGTTTGCATTATTTGTATTTGTGTGGTTTTTATCCTCCAAACTGTCCTACGACAGCGACGTAACCTGAAACACAGTCACTTACTGATCCTCACACAGTGAAATCATAACTAGGGCTGCACGATATCAGGAAAACCTGCGATATGCCATAATGTTGAGTGTTGCTATGGCGATACCACATGCGATAAGTGAGTAAAAACTTCGCCTTTATAGTGTTAATGTGTTTCTGCTCTGGATTTGCTGGTAACAGACTCCAGACTCTGACTAGTCTCTGCAGAAAA
>JBBPDH010000036.1:6427429-6438935 GCA_037974565.1 Clupeocharax schoutedeni | reverse complement strand
TTTGACCTATTTGACCTATTTACTCCCACTGTGTGGTACATGTGTAGGGAATGGGTAGGGAACCCCTAGACCCTCTGTGACCACTGACACGGCGCAGGGCCCCCCCAATGGAGGGCCATCCATGCACTGAAAAGATCCAAGACCCGCCCCCAGAAGGGCGTATCCCACCGTAGCGACCCAGCTGTTCACCCCCCGACGGGAGGCCGCTCTTCCCACCAAGATCTCATGTAACACCCCCGGCCTGACCTCTGATAGCTTTAGGTTGTGTAGAAAAAAAGATAAATAAAATAAACAGCAAAAACCTTTGAGAGCTAGCATAACTAGCACTATGACTATGTGTTATACTAGCAGCAACAATTATTGCCGTGCTTACATTTACTCTTCTTACGGTGAAGAGATGCACACAGGCATATAATTCTCATTAAATATTAGTAGTAGACCCTTTAGAAAATGTGTTCAGAATATTTGAGTAATATCTGTTCATTAAGGTATTTTTTGAACTTCCTCTTGTACAGTTTTGAGGCAGACGTCTCTTTCCAGAGATGCAGGCTGGATGTAAAGGGGCGTGGTCATGTCTCCATTCACACAAGTCACATGACATTGATAAAATTTAGGGGAGACAACCTCTTTTAAATTTTTTAACTTGCATTAGCTGCCCAAAGCCAAAACAACACTTAGAGCTTCCAAAATAAAATAAATTAAAAAAACGGCAACAATTGTTGCCATTGGGATTAAATGGGTTAATCTTTTGCCCCGCCTCTTTATCCCATTCCCCTGTGTATTGTTCTTATCTCCTTCCCTGCCCAGGTTTTCTTGTTGTCTAGTAGTATAAACACTACATGCACAAAAGTATTGGGACTTTAATAACATTGCAATCAAATCCATGATATGGAGTCGTTCCCCCTTTGCAGCTCTAATAGTTTCCACTCTTCTTTGAAGGCTTTCCACAAGATTTCTGTGTGAATTTGTCTCCATTCACTCTGTAGAGCATTTATGAGGTCAGGCACTGATGTTGGAGGAGAAGGTCTGGATCACTGTTTCTGTTCCAGTTCATCCCAAATGAGCTGGATGGGGTTGAGGTCAGGACTCTGTGTGGACCAATCAAGTTCCTCCATACTGAACTCCTCCAGCATGTCTTTATCCACAGATATATATACTGACTAGATGTCGCCTCTGACGCTGCTGTCCATAGGAACGATGCGTCAGCGCAGCCGCCATCTTGCGTCGGGTAAGCCGCATCTACTCTGCATTAACTGTAGCATTTACAGTTACGGCCTTTAGCAGAGGCTCTTATCCACAGCGGCGGACATCAGTGATTCAATAGTCCACATCTATTCTTCAGCCTCTAAACCGAAATCAGCGTCCGCTATTCAGCCACGTTACTGCCGGCTACACACCATAACAAACACTATCAGAGGAAAGTCTGAGTTTAAAGCGTAAGTAAGGAACACATGGATATAGGGAAAAAGAAATAAGAAAAAAAATTAGTGAGCCATAACGAGGCCTAGATAGTCAGCAAGGTGCTTGGTGAAGGCTTGGGTTGTTGTTCTGACGTGCAGTTTGACCAAGAAGTTCCTCAGCAGTTCTACAGAAAACTTAGAGCTCGCTGGCCTTTTCGACCTCACGTTTCAACCACTGCTTCCGCTGCTGGTTTGAGGCTATTCTACATGTCTGCAGCCGATAATTCTTATATCAGAGAGTGATTAAACACATCCTCAGAGGCGCGAGGGTGGGCCTGAGTGTGATGTCCACAGCACTGACTGTTTTCACAGCTGTGGAACGCTGACTTCACACCCACTGGTAATTTACAAGCCCCAGAAACGACTCCTCTCCCGTAATGGCCAAATGTGTGAGGGCTCGTTCCAGCTAATGGACCCAGCACTCATCGACTGACCCAGAAGGTGACCTCCCGAAGACCGAGCCAAGTCTGAAGCAGATCAGGACAAGTGACTCTTGATAGTCTCCAGCTAAAGGAGGGAAAGATTCCTCTCAAAACCGACCCTGTTCCGCCTGTTGGCCCCCAGTTTAGGGCTCATGCTGCTTTGTTTACTGTGTGGAACGGGATTTCCATGCTCTCGCCCCATTGGGTCACCTTTGCATTCCATTGCATTTGGGCTGCAGAAATAACAGTTTCTCACCGACTCCTACTCTTGGATGGAGCCCCAGTGGAATTCGAGGAATTTCAATTAACTCCCAGTCCTGCTCTACCTCCAGCATTCTCCGAGTTCCTGCGCAGGACAGGAGCAGCAGTCTGGCAGAAAGAGTCCCCAACTGAAGCAGCTAGAATGGTTTCACACGCTTATCAAACAAAGTACTGTGCTCAGCTGTCACTCATACCTGTGTTTGAAAGACAGAGGAGAGATATTGGAAGAACATGGAGGCAGGCATGCAGGATACAAGCTACGTAATCAAAGTTCCAAAGCAAAGAAGTGTCCTTTCAGATTAGCTTGTCAATTACGTTTATGCAATTATTCAGGTCACAGTGAAGCAAAGAACTGTTGGCTCCTACAGTAGTGATTGTGGCCCATTTGTGTTCTAACACAAACACACTGTAATGTCGCAGCCAGTGGCCGGAAGAGACCACTGTGGTTTAAGTTTAGTTATAGAGACTTTTATTTTGAAATTTATTTTGTATGTTGGTGTCTGTAGTCACTGTGTGCAGGGACGGATTACGGACCGGGCCAGCGGGGCTTTAGGAACTTTAAAGGGAAAGTGTGCATGGGAGCCTACTTTTAGAAGGCCCTCTTAGGCCCTCCTATGGTCCTGGCTTCTGGCTACCAGGGGGTCCTAGGGAGGATGGGGGCTTTGGGGGCTTTTAGAGGGCCATGTGATTACAAGGGCCCTTACCATACTTTTTTTTTTTTGGGGTGGGGGTGGGGGCCCTCGCAAACGCTTTGCCCAGGGGCCCACACAACCCATAATCCGTCCCTGTCCGTGTGTGTGCTATCTTGTGTTTAATTTGAGTGATTGTGTTTTCTGATTGGTTAATGTCTGAGTATGTGTTGTATTTAAGTTGCAAGAGTTTTGTATTGAGTTGCTGGTTTTCCGCTCCTTATGTGTCTTCTGTTATGTGTGCTTTTGTTAGGCCCTCGGGTCTTTTTTGTTTGTGTGTAGAGCCTCTGTCTTTCTCTTGATCAATAGTTCTCAAAGGCTTCCAGAAGGACTTTCAAAGATTTTAAATCCAGATATTTCCAGTCCAGTCCCTGAACCTGACCAGTTCAAAATGAAGTGAAAGTGACCATTCTGTCACACCACAGCGCACAGTGTGACCAGTACAAAATTCTTCTTCTACATTTAACCCATTCGACAAGTGAGGCAGCAGGAACACAGTACCCACCTTGCTTAAGGAACCTCAGAGGTGACGCTAGCAGTTGGGATTCAAACCCACAACCTTCTGATTGCAAATGCCCTAACCACTAGGGAACGCATGAATCATTCAAGCGGAACAAAGAGCCTCTAACTGAAGTCCTGAACAGTGAAGAACCAGGATAATTCCAGATGATCAGGCGGTGATCAGTATACTGGTGGTGCTGAATGCTGACTGGGCGGAGCTCCTTTATCTAGAACTAGTATCTTTAGGAACTTTGCAGCCGGTCAGTAACATATAGTTACATATATCCATAGTACAAGGAGATACACATTTAATATATATATATATATATATAATATTATATAGGTCCTTATATATATTATATTATTATTATTCTTATATATATTATATATAATATATTATATATTATTCTATTCTTACACAGGAATACTTAAAAGGGGCAAACTATTAAACCTGGGGAACACTGTTAATTACTTTATAGATTTTAACCATTTCATTCACCACAACACAGCAGAGAGAATTCATTTTCAAAGTCATTGGATTTTATCGGAAAATCTTCCTAATGTATGGAACGGTTGGACGATTCCTAATTCTGTCATTATTTCCATCTTTTGCACATGATGACATTTTTCCAAAATCAATAGTGTCATGTTGACCTTGTGATAGATTTTCCTAAAACTCATTAAGAGACCTGCTGGATAATGCTTCCTTCCACAGGAAGGACGCCTCTGTCCAACTCGCATCCAGAGGGAACACTTCCACAGAATGAAGTGCGCTGGGGAACCAGGAGGCCTGAGCGACTGCGATGTTTACATGGAGATGGACGATTCCAGTTCATTCATGTATTTATGCCGTTTTTGGAAGAATGGGAGCGGAATCGGGACTCTGTTCTGTGAACAACTCAAAAATGCAGATGTTGTATGAGGTCAGCATGGAACCTTTCACCTACACATTTCAAAAGCTTCATGTAGCACAGAGGTGTAGGTTTAACCCATCTAGCCACAGAAATGATGAGTACACCTGATAGATTCATGTAATAAACCTCTTACAAAGGATTTTTCCAGCAGGCAGCTGAAGACCGTGTATGGGGTGCAGTGTGGGGTCTCTTGCTCAAGGGAACCTTAGTGATGCCACTGGCAGTCCTGGGATTCAAACCGATGACCTTCTGATGGTAGGGGCCATTGCCTAAACACCAGGCCAACAGCTGCACAGATGCAGTCTACAAAATCATTAGTAATGGCGGTTAAGAAAGAATGTTACCAAGTGCTGGATCAGTCAGTGCCCATGCTAACACTGTCCACGGTCAGAAGGGCATTGGAGCTGGACCTTGGAGCATTGGAAGGAACCCATCTGGTGCAGTAGGTCCCATTTCCTTTTACAGCATGCGCACAGCTGGGTGTGTGTTCACCAGAGGAAGGGAGGACACCAGGATGCGCTGCGAAACGATGGAGGATGGATGCTCTGGGCAGTGTCGCTTACTGGACTTGCTGCTAATGTATTAGTTAAATGGTCATGAAGTCCTTGTTCGTATATAAATCTATATAAAGCCCATTTAATTTTAAGGAGTTAATAGAGGCTGAGATGTGGTCATTTAAAATGACGGTTTTGGTAAAATGGTTAGAGAATTGCCCCTGTCAGAAGGCCATTGGTTCAAATCCCAGGACTGCTAGTGGCACCTCTGAGGGACCCTTGAGTAAGGCACCGTCCCCACACACTGCGTTCCTGGGGAGTGGTGTTCATGTATGACAAAATAGTCTTTAGATTACAGCATACAGACACCTACCTCATCAACACCCTCGTGGACATAAACAAGCGCCCATCTGTTGCTGCATCTTGTGTTGGTCATGCTCTAGTCTTTCCTCAGTGGTTGGTTCCTGACCACAACATACTGCTGGTTGGATATTTTGGGTTGGTGGACTATTCTTAGTCCAGCTGTGACTCTCATGCCTTATGGACTGCAGCCGCACTACTGTGTACAACATACACTGTGTAACATCAGTTCTGACAAATAATGCTGTGAAATAGACATAGTCTGTAGTCTTAGAACTACAAAGTGGACCCAGTCTCATTAACAGTGAGGGCCAAAACTTTGCATTTTTCTTTCAAATGCATTCTATAAGTTTTAAAGGATCATGTTTTAATATGCATCTAATTGCTTCACTTGTGTTTATCTGTAACTATTTTGAATCCTAAAAAAAAAACCGCAAAAGTGCACTTACACAACTACAAACATGCAGCTGATATTCATGTCATATGACGTTTGCAAGAGCAGTTAAAGGCCCTGCATGGCATTCAACAGAGCCTGCAGAGAACTTCAGGTCTCACTCTCCCTCTTCTGGTGTAACATTGTATAACACACAGCACTCTGTGCTAACAGCGCTGATAGTTATGGTGGAGAGTATTTGGGAAACAGTGCCGTTTCTGTATGGTAACAATGTAATTTAATATAATATAATGTAAGAATGTAATGATAATGTAAAAAGGATGAAAGCAGAGATTTATGATCCACTTCATCACGATGCCCCTAAAAGCACGTGAATGGGAGCATCCACCCTGAGAGATGCAAGGAGTGCTGAAATGCAAATTTGTACGTTCTTAGTTGTTAAAAACTCTCGCCTCTAAAGTAAACAAAAGTGAAGTAATGTTTACAGCGTGTCTCCACATTTGGCGGTAGCTGAACCTTTAAGAAATATCACAAATCTCCATGAACAGCTGGTGGCCTGGTGGTTAGGGAGTCATCCCTGCAATCAGAAGGTTGTGAGTTTGAATCCCAGGACTGCTAGTGACCTCACTGAGGTTCCCTTGAGTAAGGTACCCCCACACACAGCTTCCCGGGCGCCCCTCGCTGGTGCCAGCCCCCTGCTCCACTTGGTGAATTGCTTAAATGCACAAAAAGAATTTTACACTGCAGGCTGTGGTGTTGTCTCAGATTATTACAAAGGGCCTCTTAACTAATGTACGTTTTATTTTGAGGAGTCCTTCCTACTGTACTTACATAACGGTGTTGAACATGGAACATAAATTGGCATTAATATCAATCTTACAATCTCTACCTGTCCTCCATTGCTAAAAGTAACTGGGAAGTGTGGACTCTTACTTATTGTTGCTGTAGCACTGACATTAAAACAGCCTGCAGAGGACTCTTGGGGCGTGGCCAATATCCAGGGCTACCATGGCACTCACAGGCAGTCGAGTGCTGAGCAGCTCCAGTTTTCGCTCTAGGATGCGAGCGAGCCATGCTTTACCGCAACTTGGTCATCTGAAGTGCATGTGACCTTAACTAAATCCTCCAGATTCCAAAAGACTTTGCACAAGAGAAGACGGTCTTTGTTGAATCAACTATGGTTCTGGGGCAGAGACTTTAGCTGTAAAAGACAATGGCAACACCCCACACTGAACACAGACAGTAAAGACTAAGCAGCACATGACAGAGCTATAAAGAATCCAACAAAGTACACTTTGATGGTCTATGTGGAGTTTACTGAAACATTAAAGATTAATGAGGACACAATCCTTGGAGAACATTTAAGATTGATCTTGTTGTAGAAACGCTAAATAATCCCCTCACGCATATTTCGCCGGATTACTGAGCCCAGGAACAGAGCTGTGTGTGTACAGGAGTCAGGAGAAACAGGAGGCGAGTGACAGAGGATAGAGCAAGTAAAGTTAACCACAGCGTCTTCAGGTGAACCTTCCCTTCAGCCACAGCGGCCACAGTTTGCCTTGAAGCTTTAAGACGCAGTTTTCTTCTGGGAGAGATTGATCTTGTCGCCCAGACTCAAGGCCATTCCCTATGGGAGAGATTGGGAAGAATTAGGAATAATTTGACTCTATACAAGAGGTCACGACAGTAATCGGTCTTGGTGTACCATACAGAATTCATCAGGATGCTCAAATGTATTAATTCACAGAACATTAAACTGGTCTGGGCCCAGTTTACCAAAAGCATCTTATTGCCAAATTCGCTTCCTTTGATTCGGACCAAAGTAGATGATGATACACGAGCGCATCTCAGTTCTGGATAGTTTAGAGTTCACACTGACTTAACACTGAGCCATTTCAGTATTAAGAGTCCCATGGCATGCTGACGTGCTATTATATAGGTCTTAAGTGTTCCCCAATACTGGATCTGAAGTGTCTTTCCGAAATTCAGCCTTGGGGCAGATTTAAAGCTGCTTAGAGCCAGTCAGTCCCACAACGAGATTTCTCTACGACAAGCCGTTTCTGTGTCTGTAGCTTTAAATGATAATGAGGAGGAGAGAGGCGGGGCAAGGTGGGTGGTGAGGGCGGGGCCAGCTTGTGGCCACAGTACCATGTGCTAATGTTTACAGTGTATAGCAATGGCTTGCAGACACGGGGTCGTTAAAGCTTTAAAATCTGATCCAGATGGATAAGCACCAGAAGAAGCTGAAACTCTATACAGCAGCAACTATAGCAGGACGCCTGTGAAAATAAAATTAACCCACTGGTTCTTCAGAGGCTTGCATGAAGGAACCAAAAAAACCATTTGTGCTCATTTGTACATATAAGCGCGGAGCAACTGCCGCTTCACTCATTTGCAAGCCATGATGTCTGTAGAGGCAAAAGTGTCTCACACACGATCGCATCGACAGTCGGTGGAGCTGATTATTTAGGGGAGAGGGGCAAAATTGTGTGGGTGGGTAAAACATGAGAGGTGGTAAAGAGGAGAGGTGGTAAACTCTGACGTCATACGGGGCCGAATTCCAGACCGGGCCATCTGAGCTGTCTCTCAACGCTGGGGCAGGAAGATCAAAGCATTCTTTTCACCGATCGCCATTTCTACTGCAGGACCACAGGCAGGCTGGGGGACTCGTATTAATGATTAAAATAATCAAGTGAAATTTTCATGCCACGGGTCACCAGGGTGCCCTGTAACTCTGTGGAGCTTTGGTGTCCAGTACGGCAGCGGTCCTCAACCTTTATCTGGTCACGGACCAGTTTAATATCAGAGACTCTGTTCACGGCGCGGCCTTTAAGGAGCAGCAGATAAATATACGTATACGTGTTTATACACATAAATGATACACATAAAAATGGGGATATTTTAAATATATAATAATGGAGTATCTTTAAAATATAATAAACGTAAATCGCAAACTCACAGCTTTATTAACAGCATTTTGATAACAACAATTAACAGGTGAGTCTAACAAGAAGATCCCCACACTGGACACCAAGGACTAGAGCTGGGCACCCCTGATAAACTACACACACACTGATTGGCCAGACTGGGCTCCTTTCTATCTGGGCTTGTTCTTTTTATTTCTTTCTTGTCCTTCTAACGGTCTTGTGATGTAATAAGTCATGTGTTACTGCTGTCTTGCATAATGCAAAACACAGAAAAATTCCTGGAACACAGCCTCAAGACAACTTGGAGCATAATAACAAAATAGAATGCAGTCGAAGGTGTTTTATAAAGGCTTTTAAGGCGACTCATTTTTAAGAAGTGAAACCAACCATTTGAAATGACTAATTCAGAACTTGTGTAGTGGCAGCCAAATGTATGTTTTACCTTTAAAAACGTCCACGTGTGCATAGTTTGCAGAAACTGCACCCGACTATCCTGCTCAGAGGCCACATGGCAGCGTTCTCATTTATCACAACAAACCATAGTAACACAGAAATAGCAGTTGGGTTCTTTAAACTAAACCTGCCAAGTCAGAACACAGATCAACTGGATCTGTGTTGATGCTGATGCTAATGCTACTGTTTAAGAATCATTTGTGGACCGACCGGGTGGACGGTGGCTCAGTGAGTAGGATACTTGCCTGCAGACCAAGAGGTCACAGGTTCGAATCCTACGTACAGCACCAACACTGGGTCCCTGAGCAAGACCCTTAACCCCAAGTTGCTCCAGGGAGAGACTGCCCCCTGTAGTTAGAGAATGGAAGTCGCTTTGGATAAAAGCGTCTGATAAATGCCGTAAATGTAAATGTAAATGTAAATTTGTGTTATGATGCTTTCAGGAAACCGAGTCCAAATCATTCTGTGAGCTGTAAACTAGATCATTCTTAATTAAGTGAATGCTCCCCCTCCCTTACCTGGCTCTTGGCCCGGATGCGAATGTGACCATTGACTGGGGCGTCTGGACCCAGGTGGATGGGTTTCTCGATGCTGACATTCGCCAGGGCATCCTCTCCAAAAATGGACCGGGCGTACAGATTGGCAGCCATGAAGCCGCAGATGCCGGAAAGAGCCTGTTTTTAAAACGTAACCCGAGAAAAAGATCACGCACCGCACTGAAGGACCTTTGCCTGTATGCATGGATGAGGAAAAGCTGAAAAAATGACCTTCTCTGGAGTCAAGCACTTCATGTTGGTGGAGCCAAGAATGTGCAGCAGATACTCATTCAAGTCTGTAATGTTGGTATTGACTGTAACCTTTAGGGGAAAACAAGGAAAGACATTCAACATGAAAACGTTACTAACACAGTCACGGTCAATTCGAACACGAATATAGACTCTTGCCTTGTTTTCCCACTCAAACTCAGCCCACATCTGTCTGAATTCGGCGTCTGTGCAAGATGCAGGCTGAATGTAGTCCATGATGTCGATGTGTATGTCACTAAGGACCACACAGTTCCTGTCGCTGGCTGCACCCGACACATCATACACTGCCAAACCATGCCATCATGTTAGTATGAAAGAATATATAGAACAATAATTACAAAAATGTCAAATACCAGCTGTGAACGCTTACCAATGTTACCAAATATGATGCCGTTCTCTGTGGAGGCCACTTTGACGTTGGCTTTGATGTTGGCAAAGTCATGGGGAGCAAGAGTGAGCGGAGACGGCTTCTCCACCAGCTTAAGGTCGCCTGCACAAACAATCGACATCCAGTTTATAAATAAAGTCCATAAGTAACATAAAAGAATTAAACTAAATTATAAAACTGTTATAGTGATGAAAGCTGTACCCAGGGTGGCCAGCTCCAAAGTGCAGTTCTGCAGGGTGTCACTGGTTTGATTGACGACCAGCACATCCAGCACTATGTCATACTGGTTGACATGGACGTAGGCCTCAGCGTAGACTGGGTCTGAGAACCCGGTCAGTTGTGTCACCTGTGGGGGGGACGGGGACATCAGAACTGGCAAATACTGACATGGAAAGTGACAGTCAAGGTTACAGCGATGTACAGTTTAGGAGGTTTATTCTTGTGGTCTACGTTTCACATCTTACTGGTTTTATACTAATCTTAAAATGGCCATTTACAAACTTCTCTTGGTAAGTTTATTTCATGCCTGTGCCTTTAAGACTATGTGAAGGATCTCTAATCTGCCTGCCCTGTAATGAACCTCAGCACTCTGGGCTAATGTTTACTGTAGTAAACCGTTTTTGTGACCTCACAACCATACATTTATAATAATGTTTACTTATTACAACACATTTGACATGAAATCTATATCTGTACTAAGATATAGTGGTCTGGAGGTCTCAAAACACTTGCTTAGCCAACTGAGCCCTTTTTCGCCCTCTTTCATTGGAAAAAGATGTCTAATGCCTGCCATCTGCTGGCCAAACCGTAGATAACACTTCTCAGACACGGACTAAACAGAAGAACACGGTGTTCTCATGCCTTATTGAGCTTGGAAGCGAGGGGGTCAGCTGCCTCCTTCCTTTGTGTATTGCCCATAGCAGCCAGCAGGCTAAGCTGGAACTGGTCTTCTTTAGAGGTCATCTCATTCTTAGCGGTCAGCTGCATGAAAGAGATGGGGTCGTCTGCTTGTACGGTCACATTTCGCTTCTCTGATTCCTTCTGTGGATCAAAATAAGTGCAAAAATATATAACAACTGCAAATAAGCACCTGCAAAAAACATATTTACAAACTAGAAATGCTCCCAGGTATGGGCTTTTAAGATGGAACTTCTTTTAGGTTCTAAAATCTCTGTCATTGTCACTTTTTCAAGAAACAATGACATTTAAGGTGCATTCGACTCAGTGTGAGGCATAAGACATGAGACGTGAGGCATGAATAAAATAATAGTTAAATAACATAGTGATAGTAGGATAATTGCAGTGGGGTTTTACAGTCTATCGCACATGTAAGAAGGCCAAAGGTTCGACTCTGAGTTCAGGGTCATGATTGTGCATTTATTGTGTATTCTGACTAGAGATGGGCCGATCCGATATTCTGTATCGGTCCGATCCTGA
>JBBPDH010000036.1:6370718-6381058 GCA_037974565.1 Clupeocharax schoutedeni | reverse complement strand
CATTTTTCAATGCCTGTTTCTAAAAGGCATCTCCTGCACATTTTAGTGTGGGCAAATTTGTTTAAAAAAATATACTGAAAACTATTTTTAAGTAAATCGATATTCAATGTTACAAAATTATGTACAAGTTTAATATTTATATCCTACGACATGACACACCATCTACTGCCTGGGAGACCTGGGTAAGTAAGTAGCACTGAAAGCGGACTGAGTGAGCTCTGGAAATTCTCCTGAAGATCTTGTACGGTGTATTATGCAGGACTGAGTGAGAATTGGTGGGTTATACTAGTGCAGATAAAGAGGAAATTATGCCAATAGTATTGTTACCTAAAATTGTGTTACCTCACAAAAAATGGGCTTTTGCTCTTCAATTAGACACAAAGAATGTTGCAACTTTAGGAGCCTTTGCCTGAATGGCATCTGTGTCAGAAGTGGGGGGGTTTCATGGTTTGAATTACGGGGGGTATTGGGGGATACTGTCCCCCCGATAAAGATCCAGACACCATCCGCACCCCCCCCCCCAGCCCCCCAAGCCCCCCCGCCCCCAAAAGAGACCAAAAATGCAGGTGAGGGTGGTGTTTTAAATTTTTTTTTTGTTAAAAAAGGCAGTACCTCCCAAATATGGCGGGACAGTTCACACTGTGGGAACTGGTTCAGAATTGGTAGCACCAGACCCTCAGGGGCAGCTGGGGTTCTAGTGGTTCGGGCGTTCGCCCTGCAATCAGGAAGTGGTGGGTTCGATTCCCAAGACTGCTAAGCACCACTGAGGTACCCTGAGCAAGCTTTCGTCCCCAAACTTTTGTCCTAGTAATGTGGTTGAAATGTGTGTGGCAAAATAACACTGAAGAGGGAATTATGTTTATGAACAACTGTAAGATAACCCCATAGTTCAGTTTCATAAGATCTATAGCAGATATATCACAGGGGTTTCATTTAAAAACTCAATTCACTACGAATCACAATGTACTTAAAATGTGCTTAACCCTGCCCCCTGAAAATACACCAACCCCCTTCATCTGAAATAAGCGGCCACTTAAAGTGGATTTAAGGCACGAGTGTGAAACCGCTTTATCTTAAGCATACAGAATGCATTCAGGAGGTTCTACTATTTAAGAGGTAACTTTTAAAAAGTAAGTGTGCTTAACCTGTGCTACTTTCCCTGCACTTTGCTCCCCGGGCGTTGGGTTCCAGGCTGCACTTGGTGAATGGGTTTAAATACAGAGGAAGAGCTTGGTGCTGTGGGCTGTGGCATGTTCACCTATAACAGACTTTCACTTCAGTTGTTTAGTAGCACTGGCTTTCAGTGACATTAGGAATTGTTAGAGAATCCTCCCAGTATCACACAAGCTTCAGGGCTTTTTGGCCTGATCTGTACAGGCATATGCATTTATCAGACGCTTTTATCCAAAGCAACTTCCATTCTCTACCTAAAGGGGGCAGTCTCTCCCTGGAACAACTTGGGCTTAAAGGTCTTGCTCAGGGACCCAGTGGTGGTGCTGAAGGTAGGATTCAAACCCATGACCTCATGGTCTGGAGGCAAGTATTTTACCCACTGAGATACCTCCACCCATAAATAAGCCAGGGTGACCCCAGGGTGACCCCAGGGTGACCAGAAGTCCTCTTTTTCCCTGGACATGTCCTCTTTTTGAGACCTGGAAATAGCGATTTTGAGCTGCGTAAACTTTCGTCACGTCGTGGGCATCTCTCATAAACTAGTTACTATCCAACACAACTGATCACTTCCTCTCGCGCCAGTGGATCCGAGAGAGAAGGTGTCCTCTTTTTCACAAGCTCAAATCTGGTCCCTCTAAACAGACTGGAATATTAAGAAGACATTTTGGGGGGGTGGGCTAGTGGGTAGGATACTTGCCATGGGTTCGAATCCTACCTTCAGCAAACCACCACTGGGTTCTTGATCAAGACCCTTAGCCCCAAGTTAACCCTCCCTTAACCCCTAGGGAGACTGCCCCCTATAGTTAGGGAATGGAAGTTGCTTTGGATAAAAATGTAAATTTGTCTCATCATTGAGTCTAGTAGTCATGTTTAGCACAATGCCGCATGAATAATGGACGTTGGTGAGGATTCATTATTAGCAAAAAAGAATCTGCTTATAGCATAAATATTTAATAGGCCAAACATTTATTTTTCTAAAATTCTGTCATGTTTAAAATATCACATTGTGCTATTTTTCCATACAACACTGAAATGAGCCTCCTGGGTCTTTATTGCCAGAGGTCTTTCTGTCGTCCATTTCTCAGTACTCTAATAAGCGAGCAGAGATCATTGTAAACCAAAGCATTTCAACACGTCCCATTGGTTTTTAATGGTGGCCACATAAAGGAGGGCATGTGATCAGTTGAGCACACAGAGATTGGGGAGGCTCCAGTGTGTGCTCACTGATTGATGGCCAACACTCAGTGATTAAATCTCATTTCCTTAATGTCCGAGGATGGACTGTGCAAGCTCTCCGCTCTCCATTTAATGCAAGCCTCTGTCTCACCAAGAGTTATGGATTGTGTTTGGTTTCCCTCTTGAAAGCCTACAGAGAACTCATTTAATCCCTGTTCTCCTCGCTCCGCAGGTGTTCAAACATCCCACTGGTGTGACTGATGTGGTCGTGGAAGATCCGGAAACAGGAACAAATGAACTTTATTCTTTTACCCCATTAAAAATATTTGCCAACTGTGTTTCATCAGGAACAAACAACAACCTTTCGAGACGTTTTTTTTCTCTCTTCACTTCATGTGACATTCTGCAAGATCAGAGGCCTCTTACATACATGGCAGAAATGAACCCGACATCCATACTATATAGTCTTTGAAACAAACGATTATCTGTCACTGGAAATAACTTACACAAGGGTGGGCGCATCATGAGATGTTGGAGCAGGAGCAGATTGGAAAGGTTACTGTATCGACTCAAAAAGTTTTGATGCAGAAAATGGAAAGTTACAGCAGCCGGCGGACTGCCCTGGCTGATCTATGGACGCGCTACGCCTTAGTGCACTCCTCCTCCACCGGAAGTGGCAATTCATTAGACTGAAGGGGCCGTTTGAGAACACGAGTGCAGTTTGCGTCTATAACAGGGCTGAGCCGAGGTCCCCGTTCCTGCCATGTCTTCCTGATTTACTGCCTCAGTCACTAGCACTGCTCGGAGTTCGATAGCACTAAAAGGCTTGTTCATACTAATGGGGTTCCTATGTGACGCAAACACGAGTCTCTCTGCGGAGTCGCTTTACGCGCTCTTGGCCAGTAATGACAAGGAGAAGCAGATGTTGCCCAACTCAAACTGTTGTGTAGTGAAAGCGGGGAGACACAAAGGCTCATTATTGTCCATCTTTTTCTTTGATTTCCACTAAGGGTCACATTTGCAACCCTTCAAAAAAAGCAAGTGAGGAATTGGATACGATTGATTACAGACTTTGTTACAGCGCACACACGCCCTGCAAACAAATTTGATTGTCCTCGCAGCTTTAACATCATGACTTTTACCGGATCAATGTAAACTTTTCCCCTCTCTCCTACTCATTAGGGGTTTATCTCTCGTATGGGGATTGATTTAAACGTACGAAAAGGTTAAAAATGACAGCAGTTAGCATGTAGTTATTTCACGGCGCCTGTAGTAACCAGCTGTGGAAACTAGATGGCTTTTATAGTCCAGAATTACGTCAAATACATGTTGAGGGTCATGAGAAGAAGGAAGGGCCTGCAAAGTCTGGTAAAGCTCTTCTTAAAAATGAAGCTCGATATTACTAAGGAACATAATCCAGCTGTTTATCACTTGCTGATTGCATGTGGTAGGGCTGATTATGTCTTCTTCTGGACATTTCCTTGAGTGGTGGAACATTGCTGATCACTGGTGAAATTTTGTGAATGGAGCAGTTTGTGACTGAAGAATGACGTCATTGGTGTGACATACTCTTCATCACTTTCCAGAACGGGAGCCACGCCGATTGGCTGCACACTGAAGCAGAGCGCTCTCATTGGGTGCTGGAGGATCATTAAACACCCACACTGTCAATAGAGGGACCCTCACAGTGGGTATATAGGCAGCTTTCCTGCAGGTAAATGCAACAGACTCTAAATTTCATCAAGTTGAATTAACCGCTCGATTTTGCAACAGTCCTTTTCTACTTCAGGCACGTTAAGTCAACGTTACAAGGTAAGTCGAGGAGTTCCTGCTATTACTAAAATAACAGATGGTTGCATTTAGAATGCAAGATGATAAAATGCTTATTTAGGATTCTTTAAAGGTTTTTTTTTTTAAAAAAGAAAATGTGGGGTTTATGCAGTGCTTTGGGTGTGCAAGAGTGAAGAAAGGCAGGTTCGGTGGATTTTCAAGGAGACTTGGAATGCTCCTCAGTGCTGGATGGGAGTGCGGAGTGGAGCAGCTCATTACACTAATGCACCAGGTCCCACGGGAGGCGCAGTCAGAAGCCCCTGTAATCCTGCTAATATCTCTAATACTTTACTTACAGGCTGATGGCAGCAGGACCTCACAGTGCGGACTCGACAAACTGGAGCAGATACTGAGAACATGTAGAGAACCTGCAGGGACTTACAAGGCTTAGGTCTAGTTTATTTTCCTCCAGATTTTTTTTCCTCTTAGGAGAGAAGAGGGAAAGTGAATTAGATCAGATAATCATTCTGAACAACTTACTGACGACTAAAGGAGCAACAAGAGTGTCTGTTGTGAAAGCACTTCAGACACAAGGGTCGAAGGGATCGCCTTTTCAGAGAAAAGCCCAGGCTCACGTGGTAAATATGGACATGGCATTTTAAAGCATCCCTATCTAAAAGTGCCTTCTTTGCTGCAGGGGACCATGGTTATGCTGAAGATCTCTGCTTTCCTTGTTGCCTACTCTCTGATCATTTGTCAGATGTACTGCTCAAATGCAGCTCCATCAAGGTGAGGTTACTACTTTGTCGTCTGGGGTGTACTTTTGCTATGGGGTCTACACTCGTTTTGAGAGAACCAAACACTCATAAAGTAAACGAGGAAAGATACGATTGATCACAAGTCAGTCAGAATTTTAGGTGAAGTTCATGTTTTTATGAACATAATTACGATGTTTGACCGTAAGCGTGCAGATAGTTTTATTGGAAGTTGCGGTATCAGGGCGCTTCAGTCTTCTGATTACATCAGATGAATCCCAGCCAAACCCACAGCGCTTACGACAGTATCGATCGGGCCATAAATCTGAACTTGGCAAGCGGACAGCGTTTAAGTGGCACGCTCTTAGCAGATTGTTTTGATTATGATCAGACTTTCTTGCAGCAAGCAGAGATCTCTTCTGACATAATGTCAAGCAGCATTTTCTGGGGGGGGGTTTCAGTTTTTTGTTCATTGCGGGGAAAGGTAATCACTGGCGATTCTGTTCTCAGGCCTGCTTTAGAGCCTTCACAGGACGAGGCTACCCTCTCCGGATATGAGGCGAGGCGGTTACTAAATGCCATCATCAAAGAGTTTGTGCAGATGAACGCTGAAGACCTAGATCAGCAGGAATCTGAGGAGAACAGGTACCCAACCAATGATCGATCATGACTCGAGACCTCGAAAAAAAAAATAATCTGGAGAATTTGCATTGATTTTCTCTCGCACATTTAAGAAGTGAAAGATCTTAAAAGACTTCCACATAGCTGTAAGATGTGCCAGTGCTTTTAAACAGAGAGGTATGTGCAGCAGAGGCTTACTGCTCCTTTATTTTCATAGTGAAGATGGATTGACGTGATGTGTTCTCTGCCATTATAGCCATTATTTTGCATGGAATTTTATTTACCTGTGTGGTTTATGAGGGATTTACGCCCCATTTGCCTGCAAAGCATGCATCCGAGGATGTGAAACGGCATGGAGGACGGCATGATCTCTGGAGGACTGCAGAAGGAAATGAGACTGTGCATGATCTGTTCGGTAGAAATGTCAAACTAGTCAGAATACTAGAGCAGCGACTGTGAGCCATTATTAGAATTAAGGACAGCCATTAAGGTAATTGAGGAAGGAAGCATGGTTTGATATGCATCTGACTGTCCATTGCATTGTTTTTGTACAGAAGAAAGTGTGAAGTTTTGCATGCCTGCATTACTGTGAGATGTGCATGTGATCTCTTCTCTAACAGCCTGGCTAGACCGATGTCGAAGCGCTGCTCCAACCTCAGCACCTGTGTGCTGGGCAAGCTGTCTCAGGAGCTGCACAAGCTGCAGACGTACCCCCGCACCAATGTGGGAGCAGGGACTCCGGGCAAGAAGCGCAGCGCCGAGGCCGGTGGCGTGTTCGGCGGTTACCGAGAGGCGATCGATCGCGTCTAATCGCTCACCTGATCGTTTGAGTGCTCAATGCATGTGGATTTTCTGGCTTGCCTGAGTGATCTGACAACCCCCCCGTTCCTTTTTCGTTCTCGACCGTCCAGTGGCAAAGCTTCATATCTCTCTAGTTTCTTCAACCCATTTATTCAAACACTGGTCAGCCCTGAGCGGTGATACAGCAGTGCTAAATGCCTCTCCTTTGACTTGATTCCCGTTTAATAAACATATTTTTACAAAGAAGCGTTTGTCTACTGAGCTTTTTCCAAAAAGAATTACTTGACCAATGTCATGTTGCAATGTACAAGTAGGTAAGAAATCATCGTTATCAATGCATCATGTTTTTTTTTTTTTTTCTGATTTATTCCAGAAATAACATTCAACATATTTCAGTAGGGCCAGACTGTTGGTTTCAGACCTGATAACAAAAGTGACCTCTCTTTATTCTCCTCCAGCGTCACAGCACAGAAGCGAGCTTGTAACACAGCCACATGTGTGACCCACCGTCTGGCAGATTTCCTGAGCCGCTCAGGTGGGATTGGAAACAGCAAGTTCGTCCCCACCAATGTGGGGTCCCACGCGTTCGGCCGGCGAAGGAGACTCAGTCAGGAGTAGACGTTTCTCTGGACTGTGAGCAATATGGTGAGAAAGGACCTGCATTTAGAGCTGTTCTTGCATACAGAAAATCCAAACATCTCTTGATCATGATTGTTGTTTTTAAGGAATCGAGCTGTGATCCAGTTATTTGGCATCTTTATCTCATTGCAGGTCACCAGTCTTTACATCCATAGCTCTGCACTGACCATTTTCAAGAGAGAAAATCCCATCTGCATCAAAACCCCCTGGGAATGGAGGTTCTTCGTCACAATGGACTCTCGTTGACTGCACTGATCTGTAGACCCCCACCACTCTCTGAACGAACATTTCTACTCTCAAAATCATAAAAAAGTAAAAAAAAAAGTCCAAAAAAAAAAGGAAAGAAAAAAAGCTTAGCATCCATTTTCAAAGTGATCGCATTCATCTTTCTACTGGATGGAAGGTGATCGTTCATTCTGTTTTTGTTTTTTGTTTGTTTTTTTTGGCCGAGAGCACATAGTGTGTACAGTACAGTCTGGCCCATGTTTCTCTCCTGTGTCTCCTCAGCACATCGTAGTATTGTGGGGATGAAATTAAAGCAGTGCCTCGAAAAAGGCTTCCCTGACTATGGACGTGTCTTGTGCCTTGTTGTAAACCACTTTACATGATGCTGTTGTACAGAATGTCTGAAGCAAATGAGGGAGGTACAATCAATGACATACAAATTGTAACTATTGTGAATCTAAGCAAGATTAAAATGTATTTTAGATACATAAGGTTTGGGTACTTGTTTCATTGCCTGTTTCAATAATGATTTGCATAACGTGGCACTCATTACACGCGCTGTGGACCACTTTCCTTAACAAGAAAATTGCCATTGATGCAGGTGACCATAATGAAACCCTGGAACGAAATGGAGTGTGTCTGTCTGACTAGCCAATAAGAGGACAGATTAATTAACTTTAATCCAACTGTCTAAAGATACCTCAAATACCTCGTTACACCTACAAATAAGTGGGCTGGTTCACTGCAACCTTCTGCAAATTATTGTTGATTTACAGAACTAGCGGTTCAGATACATAATTGATCATTTACTGTAATGGAATTACAAGGTATCATGTTACTGTTAATTAAAAAACAGATAATAACCGCTACTCTCTCTCAGCACAACAAGAGCATCAGTTTCAGTCCCTACTAAACTCTCTTCTGACTTTTCTATTGGAACAAGAGCATGCTTAAAGACCTGTTCATTAGTTGTTTTGTTTATTAGATCCACTGAGCATTGCAAAAATGACATTCCACACAAAGCCCCCTGAGAGTGTCGCCAGTCTCTTCGTCGCTGCTGCTTTGTAGCTAATTAACAAGTTTTTTTTTCTCTGCTGGCAGTTTCTGCTCATGAGAGCCTGTTGTTTACACGTCAATAAATCTCTCCAAAGACAAAACTGTTTTTTTTCAAGAAAAAACACAAAGCAATGATAATGAAGAAGACAAAGGAGCAGTAAACAAAGGGCGCCTCAAAGGGGAAATCACGTTAACTTAACAAACGTCTTCAGTAATTGAGCAGGATGCACTGATCCATAACACAGACGTCACTTAACCGACCAAGGTCCACGATTAACAGCCATCCGATTATGCCTTTCCCTGAGCGCGCTGTGAAATATCCTTGTGGGCAATAGAGAAGCAAACTATTCTGTGCATGTTATGGATTTTAGCACTATAAAACACAAACAAACAATAAAATATCATCCGTTTGCCTTACATCCCACAGCATTCACCAAGTAAAGCAGCAAAGAACACTTCTGTCTCCTTTTCTGTAACCTCTTTATCCACACTAGGAGTCTGTCCTGGGATCGATGGGTGCAAGGAAGGGAGTCACCAAGGAGCAGAATGCCATTCACTCAAACTGACGATTCAGAATCCCCAAATCAACTGACACACACGTCTCTGGACTATGGGAGAAACCCGGAGAGCCAGGAGGACACCCATGCCCCCACGAGAAGAACATGCAAACTCCACCCACACAAGACCAAGATCTGGCTTCGAACCCCGACCCTGGAGTTGTGAGGCTCAGCACTACCCACTGCACCACCCAGGGACCTGAATAAAGAATACCATTCATTGCTGAATGAAGAATAGAAAGAAGATCATTTTATAGTATCTCTTTTATAATTTACTTCATCCAAAGAATTACAGGGACCCTCTTGTCCCAGCGACCAGGTGCTGTCTGCCCGACAGTGTTCCTGGTCATGTTCTCAAAGGAGCGCCACGGTCGTTCCAATGTTCATCAAAGCCTCCAACATCATCCCTTTGCCAAATAAGTCAGTTTCCTGCCTCAGTGACTAGTTTCCATCATACTCACACCCATCTTCACAAAATAACAGCTGCCTTCTCACTTGACCTCCTGCAGTTTGACCGCTCAGCTGATGGACAAAAAGAATGCTGTTCAAATGATGTTCAGCATTCATCACCATCACTCCTCACCATCTAACTTGGAAGTTGAGACTGCTGGGCCTGAACACCTCCTTCTACAACTGGATCCTGGACTCCCTGACTGGGGGGCTTCAGTCGGTCAGGATCCGCAGGAGGCTAACAGACCAGGGCAGAGCCAGTAACTACACTCTGAACGTAGACAAAACAAAAGTGATAGTTGTTGATCACCCTCTGCTGAACATCAAAGAAGACCCAGCAGCATCTCTCCTTCCTGAAGAGACTCAGGGTTGGGTGGTAGCAGGTTAGTCGGTAAAACACTTGCCTGTGAACCCATCAAGCAATTGTCACTTTACTGAGGCGAGTGTGCACACCCCCTCCCCAAACCTCTACAGAGGGATCAGCGTGAATCCTGTGTAGCTGCATCATGGCACAGTACAGGAATCTGGACTGTAGGGTAAATTTTATACTGCACTGTTAGTATAGTACAGTAATCCTGTTTTTTGTGGGGGTTACATTCCAAGAGCACCCGCGTATCGTGAAAAAACGTGGCAAAAAAATGCCTAAAATGCTTATTATTATAGTGTAAACCCTAAATATGCCCCAAATATGCTCCCAGAACACTTTAATGCCCTTAAACTCAGTTTAATGCATCACCCTCATAGAAAATGTAAAGGTAAACCCGTATTTCAAATTTAATTCTCCGCCGAGGTTACGTGACAAAAGTATTGGGACACCACGACGAGGTGCACGGTGTTTGGAGAATAAAACATTATCTACAAATGAGAAAAAAATACAAATGAGGGATGGTTGGAAAGGTCTCCTGGAGATATACCAAACTGAGTAGTTTGAAGTGTCTGAGTGCTTGCACCGTGGAGAAATTGCGCTTCGAAAAAAGTGCTTCCAGGATGGCTACAGCCTGCCCTGGGTCCCCTTGTGTTAAAACTAGGGCTGGGAAGTTAACTCGTTAATTAGATTAATTAATTACCAAAAAAAATAACGCGTTAATATTTTTAACGCAATTAACGCGTATAGACA
>JBBPDH010000036.1:6228083-6240768 GCA_037974565.1 Clupeocharax schoutedeni | reverse complement strand
TACCTCAGTGGTGCCTAGCGGCCTTGGGGATCGAACCCGGACTTTCTAGTCGCAGGGCGGATGCCTTAACCACTAGGCCATCCAACTGCCCCCATGTTACGTGACTCCGCTGACATGTCGAGCACGGAGAGCTTAAACACTGAGACAACTGAGCAACTAATCAGTGAACTATGAGGGCAAAATAAATAAATAAATAAAATAATCGTTGATTAATTGTAATAGAGTTAAAATTTTCAATTAATCGAGATTTTGATTTTAGGCCAAATCGTCCAGCCCTATTAAAGCTGAGGTCAGTTATGTAAAAAAAAAGACGTTTGTCACTATTTGATGTGGTTTAATTAAGATAAATAGGCCCCGTGGACACGGCTGTGTGTGCCTACAGTCATCCTTATCCATAAATGGCTGGGTAAGAGCCAGCGCAGCGAATCAGAAAAACAGTTTTTGCCCATAAAATCAAAGTTTGCGTTTCTCCAAACAATGGATTAATAGCAGCCACACAATCGTGTGAAAATGCATCTAGTTCTTATTTACAGGGTTTTTTTCAGTAAATGTATTTCCATCATAAGTGAGTGTTTGAACTTTCATGCTATTAATCAAGATGTTATTAATCAAGTCTTTTTATTTTCCATCGATCCACTACTCACAAAATATGCCCACAAAGAAAATATCTTTCAGACACTCACTTATGATGGAAATCCATTTACTGAATAAAATACTGTAAATGAGAACTGTAAATGAGTCACGTCATTTGAAAATACCAGCTTATATTCTCATTGTGTTGACCGATAAAAATGGTAAAAAAAGTTCAAACACTCACTTATGAAGGAAAACCATTTACTGAAGAAATATATTGATTTTTGCCTGAAATCTTTTTATAAAAGCCAAAATTACACTGGCGGAACCCCGGCTGCAATAAGAAGAAAATGTAACGACATCCTGGTCCTTTTTGTGAAAAGTCGTTTTTGTGAAAAGTCGTTTGCTTTGCGGAACCCGTGTCCGCTGGTCCAACACACCTCTACCGTATTTCTTCTCCTGGGGAGCCAGTTCCCTGCAATTAAGAGTCTCTCTCTCTCTCTCTCTCTCTCTCTCTCTCTCTCTCTCTCTCTCTCTCTCTCTCTCTCTCTCTCTATTTCTTCCTCTCTCCTCCAGCAGCCACTCCCTCTCTCTCAGCCCACACAGGGGTGATCAGCTGGAGGAAATCAAGCCCCACTCTACGTTTCCTCTCAACTGATTAAGATAAACTGCTTTTCAGCCATGGTTACCCCCGACCAATCAATTAAAGCAATCAATTAAAGGCCTGCCGGCTGAGCCTTCAGTAATTGAGGATTGAATAAACATAGGCCTCTGATGGCGAACGATAAAGTGATAACAAAACCATGGGTATGAAAGGCGCTTGAAAAATGCGAGTTCTGAGATTTGAATAAACATTGTGAAACACCTAAACAAGAGGAGGGGGGGTTCATATCTCTGTTTTTTCTTCTCTTGTTGTCTTTCAGCCTCGCCTCTCCTGTGTGTGATGCTGGGTGTTCCAGTCAGGGTGCCCAGGATGTTAAATATTGAATCTGATCTTAACAGCCTTTTCCAACTGGCAGTGGGCACAGTAATAATAAAGAAAAGTTATTCATTCGTGTATGGGCCGGTCTCCAGTGAGTTTTCCAGGGAAAACAGGGTTATGGGGTGGAATGAAGAGATTCTTTTGCCTGGCGGGGATGTGTGGCTGCGGGGCTAGAGAGGGTACTGTTCCTACTTCAGCATGACGCTTCACCCGCCCCACCTTTTTCCATCGCGCTGGTCCAGTCCGAGAGAAAAGCAAGCGGAATATTCTCCACTGATACGCACTGTCAGGTAGGAAAGACACTTAGCAACACTTGAGCAGCCCTTCGTCACTAGTTATGGCATCTGGTAAAGAAAAACAAGCTACTTATTCACGACAAACATTTAAGAGGTCGACCATACTCCAGGAACGCAGTATTCTGTCCGTCGGCTTCCTCTGTTTATTACTGCTTTACGAGTCTTTCAGCTTTTTATTGTGAAGTTTTACTCGCCGGCCACCTTATAAAGAGAGCGCTGCGGATTCGGCTTAAATTACACGGCTTTTGTTGAGGTTTGGCTCATTGTGACTCCTCTGGGTTTTTCCAAGGTGAAATCCATCTTCGTATCGACTACGTAAAGTGATTCGATGCTGAGGATGGGGGTGTGAGGGGGGGCCAAATTAAAGACAGAGGGTGGCGTGATGGGTCCTCGTTTAAGCGTTTTAGATTCGCGTGACCCCTCTTCATCAGTAGGTCACCCGTTTACATGCCTGCACTGTCGGGGTGAGGATCTGAAGCCTGGGCTCTTCCAAAAGTCTGCTTCCGTGTTTTGATCACTCCCAGCAGGGGGGCCGCGTGGCCTGGAACATGAGAGGGGAGTGTGCAGTGGGACGGGGAGCGCATGTTTCCATCTGAGAATGCGTGTGTAGACAAGACAGGCAGAGTTACAAGCTAACGGGAGGGAGAGACGGAGAGACGACTGCCGGGCAAATCGCTGAGTTACAGCCTCGTTTCCACCCGGCCTGGACGATTAGGGAAAAAAAACACGGGCTGGTATTTTCCCGTCGCTGCAGGACGAGCTAACGGCTGCGGCCCGCCCTGACTCATTATCTAGCCAGGATATAACATCAGCCAACATATCCTTTGTGTTCAGGGACACTGCAGCAATTAGCTAACAAGTGGGTCATCCATTAAAGGAGCCGCAGCCCTGCGAGAGCAGTAGGCCTCTGGGGCAGCAACCCAAGCGTTCAGCCTAGGAGAGAGAGGGGAGCCATTAGTAAACATTTACACAATTACACAAACCTTCCAGATCACATCAAAGATCCTTTAACAAGGAACGCTCAAGGTTCTGCTCATAAACAGGCTTTACAGTGGAGCTCGCTGGATCCTGGAGGGTCACTCTCTGTCAGGCGACGACAATCAGAGCTGAGAACTTTTCAGGCGGCAAATTGTAGACGACCCTGGACACAAAACCGAGGTCTGACAGCTCCAGGATGACTGTGAGGACGCTCGGGCGAGTCAGAGGTCCTGTACGCCGAAGGATATTCCATCTGCAACAAAACCACATGTCCAAACACCATTTCACCATCGACGCCTCATTCTTCACCTCACCCCTGTTGTTGAGCTCCATAAATAATGAAGACACGCTGCGCTCGCAGAGATTGAAGTCCGTAACCCACTGCTACAATCCCTTCTCTGTGTGAAGAATACCACTGGGGCCAGGCTAGCAGCACGGTCCATATTGACCCACGACCTCCACTGTGCTGCCACACACACACACACACACACACACACACAAAGCAAGTGTGCAGGCCTCCTCTCTGGACACTCGGCTCTGAAAGAGTTTACTTCAAAATAAATACTTAATGCGGAGCACCTTTTTTGATGAAATAATTCATTGACATACAGTAAGATTTGTAATCACTAACTAGACGCCATGTTCGGAGAAAAACAGATTCAAGGCTGATCAATAGAGACCTTGGGGGTTTATTTACTGTACCCTGATCAAGGCTGCCAGATTAGTATAGGTATAGTGCAAATAGCCCTGCACTCACAAACATACACACTTGTGCCCCCCCCCACCCCAAACACACACACACACACACACACACTCTCTCTCTCTTTCGCTGTGGTGAGGGCTGGAAAAGGTGATGTGCTCTCATTAATATGACTATGGAAAACAGCCTTCGGGCAGACAGAATGCAGAAGAGTCCTGCAGAGAGCTCTACAGACGCTGCGGCCCACCAGGACCCCCACACACAGCACAATGGCAAAAAAAAAAGCATGGAGTTCTCCTCTGTTCTCGTAGCTCTCCAGTTCTGTTAAAAAAAAGAGTTTGGCCAAAAAAAAATCTATAATGCTAAACAGAATGCATAATGCTACACAATAACACGCGCGGCCCTCTCTCAGAAAACTGCTGGCGTAAACACGAAAGCCAATTATAACTAATTTATTGATGTCCAAGGTTCCATTCGTGAAATATTAAAAGGTGCAACAGATTTTTATTTTTTATTTTTTTTAGAAGAAGAAGGCGTTCTGAAGTGGAGAACAGGTGCAAATCAATTATACGGACGAGTAACAGCTCGCCGTCTCTGGAGGCTACGTACTGAATCTGGGCTGAGTGTGTCACTAGCGTCCAGAGTAACACACAACATGCAGACCAAACACACACAAACTAATATACAGAGAAGACAAGACAAGAAACACACTGATACTCTTCTGTAGAATTATGACACACAATGAAAACTGTCATACAGAGAATTAGGTACACCCCCCCCCACCACACACACACAGTCTCAGCTTTATCTAAATGATCGTTTAACACACGACATGCAGACTAAACACACACACTCACACACTAATACACAACAGAAAAATAGACACAACAAACGCACTGTTGCGTTTAAAACGATGATACATATTGAAAACTCATATAAAGAATTAGGTACACCCCCCCCCCCCACACACACACACACTCCCTTCATTTGCACACTTGTCTAACAACCTGCCCCAGCTTTAGCTAAACGGTCGTTTAACACGTAACATGCAGACAAAGCACACACACACTAATATACAGACAACATAGACAACAAACACTTTCCTATAAAATTCCTATAAAATGATGATATTGAAAACTCGTATAAAGAATAAGGTACACCCCCCCACACACACACAGCCTTCGTTTGCCCACTTCTGTAATCATCCGCTTTATTTAAATTATCATTTAACACACAACATGCAAACAAAACACACACAAACGAATATACAGAAGAGAAGAAAAGCATCCGTAAAGACACTGTTGCTGTTACTTTCCTATAAAACTATGATACATATTGAAACCTCATAAAGAATTAGGTACACACACACCCCCCCCCACCCACACACACACACTCCCTTCATTTTGCCCACTCCTCTAACAACCTATCATGCGCTGCGTCCGCGTCTCAGCTTTATCTAAATTATCATTTGCTGACCCTGGAGGGAGAAACACGAACCCCAGCGATGTTTTTCCAGCTATTAAAAATTAAATCGGCTGGAAATAACAAACAGCATTTTTAGAGCGCGTGGAGAGGACAGGCTCTTTCTTAAAGCTGTCACTGCTTGAGTAATTAGAATCGCCCTCTGTGTCAGAGTGAGGGAAGGGTAGCGTTCGCACTCGCACTTAGAGATTCGTCTCTTTCCCGTGCACTGATGGCAACATGCTTCTCTCCCGCTGCCCATCCTGCAGCAGATCTGCGCCTCTTCGCTCGCGGAGGCAGACGCGGCGAGTGTTACAAATCTGCGATTTACATTCAGCAAAAAAAAAAAGAAAGAAAGAAAGAAAATAAAATATATATATATAAATAAAAGAAAGTCAGGCAGAGCGGCTCTGTGGTGTAACGCCATGTGACAAAGGAATCACAACTGCCACAAAAAAACAAAAAAAAAAAACGAAGGAAGGGCTGATTTGGACGCATTAATTAGCTGATCGTGACATAAAGTGTCGCACGTATCTTTAAGCTGCCCAATTATGCCAAATCTTTCAATGGAATGCAAATGCCTTTACTTAGCAGATAAAGCCGGACAGGGTGTTATTCGCTCGGAGTAAATTATTTACAATAGTTGTGAATTTATGCAAATCTAATTGCAGAAATAGTATTTGTGTCAGATATGAAATTAGGATGAACAGTACACAAGGTCTACACTCTTGAATACGTCGCTTATTAATATTCATACCATAAAAGCTGATTCTGAAGTGTCAAGACGCCAAAGCAGGGTGGATGCAGGGGGGGAAAATCTAAATAAAAAGAAGTTGCATTGATATTTATAGGACAAAAATGAAAATAAATAAATAAATAAACAAACAAATAAATAAATAAATAAAAACTCGCACTTGAAGATTAGTTTTACAGGGCTGGAGCGGAGCTCATGCATCGCTTGTAGATAAACGATTCTCACTCTGTAGAAACGAGTGTAGAAGGCTGTCGGGTGTTGAGTGATGTGCTCCTGTTAACAAGCTGCTGCTGGAGGGAGGTTCCACGCGGTGCAGGGCCATTTCCTTCCAGTAGGTGGCAACATGCAGTGCCTCTGTCTTCCAGCAGACACAGAGTCTCTCAGACAAAACATCCTATTAGCTCAGAACTACATCAGCGGGAAACACGGCCATCTCCTCATCACGAAGACACTCTTTCAGAGGCTCTCGACTGTCTAAGAGTTCAGGCACGGATCCCAGGTGATGCAGGTTGAACATGATATCTCAGGGTCTTTATCTTCAGTTGAAAAAGTTGAATATATATATATTTTACTATATATTACTGTATATTTAGACCATTTCTACGATTGTAACGTTTCACAGGTGAGATCTGGAATCTCTGGAAAACTTGTTTAAACATGTTCAAGGAAGTCGGCCTCCGACAGTACACTCCCACACACACACACACACAAACACACACACACACACAAACAAACCTCAAAATAAAGCATGTGTTCATCAAACTGAATAAATAAAGTAATCTGTACAGTGTTCCAGAGAGAGAGAGAGAGCGAGAGAGACAGAAAGGGAGAGAGGAGAGAAAGAGAGACAGAGAGAAACAGTGAGAGAGAGAGAGAGAAAGGGGAGAGAGTGAGAGAGAGAAAGAGGGAGAGAGAGAGAGAGAGAAAGGTGAGAGAGAGAGAGAGAGAGACAGAGAGAGAACGACAGAAAGAAAGGGAGAGAGACAGAGAGAGAGAGAGAGCGACAGAAAGAAAGGGAGAGAGGAGAGAAAGAGAGACAGAGACAAACAGAGTGAGAGAGAGACAGAGAGAGAGAGAAAGGGGAGAGAGAGTGAGAGAGAGAAAGAGGGAGAGAGAGAGAAAGGTGAGAGAGAGAGAGACAGAGAGAGAGCGACAGAAAGAAAGGGAGAGAGGAGAGAAAGAGAGACAGAGAGAAACAGAGTGAGAGAGAGAGAGAGAAAGGGGAGAGAGAGTGAGAGGGAGAGAGAGAGACAGGATACCGCAGTGACCGTGGCATTCATGCTATCTGCCCACAATAGCGAAGGCAGCAGATAGCAGTGGTGGAAGCATCTGGATCTCGGCCCTTGGGCCTTTGGGTGGAGCCCAGAAAACTCCAAATGTAGGCTGATGGAGGAGGCAGATTATTCCTGTCAAAAGTGTGCGTAACAATGCTGCCCACCGCTTTGTTTTCTCCCCGCCGCGTTTTTCAAAGGCGTTTGTTCTTCGATAAGGTCCCGGAAGCGCGCCTGCACCATGTTGGTGGGAACCCGGTGGAAAAGAATACACTTTCTATCAAATGTGTTGTTCTTATCCCCCAGAGCGGCGTGGATGGGTGTGGGAATAGCAAGCATTCAGTGTGCTGCTGCGGAGTGATAGCATTCACAGTCCAGGGCCGGAGAACAGAACACATTCAGCCCAGGGAGGCACAGGCCCGGCACCAGGGCATTGTACACACACACACACACACACACACACACACCAACAATATACACTATATTCTGTTCAGCCACAAAGAAACAAGAAGAGGCTCAATAGTGAAGGCTCTGGCAGGGAGGGCGTGTGGACAGTGTGTGTGAGTGTGTGTTAGTACATGCGTGTGTGTGTGTTTGTGTGTGCATGTGTGTGTGTAGGTGTGTGTGGGGTGGGGTGAAGAGGGTGTGCTTGTGTGCATTTAAAAGGAGACTGTTGCAACTCTCTTCGAGTGTGAGTGAGTGAGTGAGAGAGAGAGAGAAGAGAGAGACAGAAATAGAGAGATAAAGACAGAGAAAGAGAGAGAAAGAGCAAGAGAGACAAGAAGAGAGAGAGAAAGAGACAGAGAGAGACAGACAGAGAGACAGAGAGAGAAAGAGAGAGAGATAGAGAGAGAGTAAAAGAGCGAGAGAGACAAAAAGAAAGAGAGAGACAGAAAGCGAGAGAGAGATAAAGACAGAAAGAGAGAAAAAAAGAGCGAGAAAGACAAAAAGAAAGAGAGATAGAGAAAGACAGAGAGAGAGAGAAAGAGAGATAGAGATAGAGAAAGAGAGAGTAAAAGAGTGAGAGAGACAAAAAGAAAAAGAGAGAGAGAGACAGAAAGAGAGAGAAAGAGCGAGAGAGACAAAAAGAAAAAGAGAGAGAGAGACAGAAAGAGAGAGAAAAAGAGCAAGAAAGACAAAAAGAAAGAGAGAGAGACCGAGAGAGAGAGAGAGAGAGAGACAGAGAGAGAGAGAGTGAGAGAGACCGAGAGAGAGAGAGACAGAGAGAGAGAGAGAGAGAGAGAGAGGTGAGGTGAGAAATAGGGCTGAAATATATACAAAATGCCTTTTTGTGAATCCAAGCCAGAACTTATTTGAGTCTAAAGATGAAATAATGTTAGTTTCTCTTTGCCCACGTTTTTGGATCACCATCACACTTCACGACTCTTTCATTTTGGGTATCATTTTACAGGATGTATATGTTATTCTGTGCTAAGGCTATAGGTGCATTTCGTAATCATGGCCTGTCATGAGTACAGTAGATTTACAGCACAGGCTGCAGATTTGGACAATTCGGACGATTGGGTGGTTTACACTCAGCTATAATAATCACAATCAGATCAAAAGCAACATTTTAGCAAAGGGGGGGGTCACGTATATGAACGACACCATGCAGCACATTTACATATTCGTGTATTCGTCACGGTTTGGTCAGTGGCCGTTAGGGCCACTGCTTTTCAGTTTGTCTTGTTCTGTTCTGTTCTGTTCTGCGTTTCCGTTGGGATTTGGGGCTTTTATTTTGATGAGTTCTGTTCTAGGTTGGTCACGTGTCCTGGTGTCATATGGTTTTGTTATTGTCATGTGCTTTTCTGTTCTCAGCTGTTTTTCACCTGTGTCTTGTTTTAGGCCACTTAAGGTCTGTATTTAAGTTCTGCTTGTGTGTAGTTTGTACTTTATCTGTCCATCGCATGTCTTTAGCGCTTTAGTTCTTGGTTTGAATCCTGAACCTGAGTTTTTGTTCCTGACGGCCCTCGAGCCCATTTATTTTCTGATTCTGTTTAGGTTTGTAAATACAGTCCCGCAGCATGAATTCTCGGCTTCCTGCCCGTTCCTGCTCGTTCCAAGATAGCGCACGTTTTAGGAGGCCTAGCCACTTAAAACATGACAGAATTTGACCAGAGTCCGACAGGAGAGTTTTCAGTCTGTACTGACATGTTTCATTGCCAGGTACACCCTGCAGTCTACAGCAAACAGAAGGACGGCGTCAAAAAGGACATTCTAAAGATGAACATATTATTTTGTTAGGTCTCGGCCAGTGGCCGTTAGGGGTCACTGGGTTTGGTTTGTTTTGAGGACTTTTATTTTGAATTCTGTGCATGTCTGTGTCATGTTTCTCGGTTTCAGGTGTCGTGTATTCAGTTTAAGTGATCGGTTTCTGTCTGTCATGTTCTGTATTTAAGTTTATGTGGAACTCGTTTAGACATCACATTTCTGTCTGTAAAAGTATGGGCCCTCGAGCCAGGTTTTGTTTGTTTATGTTTGTTAATAAAGAGTCACAGTTATGGATGCCTGCCTGTAGTCATTGGGGTAAATCACCGCGCAACGCTCGTGACATATTTACAGTAAAGTTCTTGGTTCTCAGGATGGAAATCCTCCTTCCACCTGCTCAGGAACTCACTTCCCACATTTTACGGCGCCACTGAAAATTCTGGCACCCAAGAAATCCCCGTAATGTTCTTTTAATAAGCTTCTAATAAGTTCAGACCACGGCAGGCACTGAAAACGCACAGGAGCATCGCAGTCCGTCACAAAACCAGTGCAGTAACACTCGTCAACACGTGAAGTGCGGAGCTACACTCAGCCTTTCAGCTGCAAAATGGCATTCAGGGGCACTACAGGCACGACGTCGGATTATGGATATTAAGTCCCTAACATATAAATTTGTAAAAAAAAAAAAAAAAGCAGGAAAATGTTTAAAGTCGCGTGCCGGAGGATTAGGGCTGTGAAATTAGGGTTCAGAAACAATTACAGCAGCTGTAAAGAGTCTTAAAAAGCAATCTGTCCCCTTCATTCGTTTGGGGGGAGAAAAGAGCATGGCGAACTGGGAGGAGCGCTCTGTCGGAGCAGGAAACTCAAGTGATTAGCAGCAGTAATTTGGCTCCGTAGTTGCAGCGGCACTCGGCTTCACATTGTCTCCAATGTATTAGAGTGACATGTCAGTCTGAGCACTTTTTTTTTTTGGAAGGGGGAGGGGGAGAAAAAGGGAGGGAAAAAAAAAATACAACTTGGAGCCACCACTGCCACCCACAGAGGCACCACAGTGCATCGGGTAAATTAGTATTATGATTTTAACGGATAAATACCCGTTCCACCTAATTAATCCCGCACATCACAGGGGGATATGACACCATGGGCCAAAGAGATCAAGGAGTACACATCAAAGCTGACACCGCTGTGAGGGTTCTACAGAGGCATGAAAATCGTTTTCTTGTTTATTTTTATGTGCGGCTGGTCAATGAAGCGGCGGCAGAAGAATGCAGGGACAGGGACAGTTAATTCCTTGCTGTGGACTTAAAGGACAGTGCATCATCAGCAATGCCTCTAATTAGGCTCCATGTTTTGGAGGACTTCAGTGGAGGGATGGCGGTAAATCACCAGGACGGACCGCAAAAGCAATATTATGCATTTTACTGGAAACCCGGAGACAAAGGATAACCAGTTCTGGCAACTAGCCCATATACATTTTGATAAAGATGCAAAATTTTGCTGAATTTTTGAGGCCGTGGAAAAAGAGGCTGCGTTCTGCGGCGCCGCTTTGAGGCTCTGGCCGAGGATTTGCCTCACCGATCGCCCTCAGAGAGTGTGCATTCTCATATTTGTCCAAATAAATCACGCCGGCATGCCGTTTACCTTTCTCATAATGAGCTGTAATTTTCCAGGGCCCCCGAGAGAAAGCCCTGCACAGTGGGGCGGGAGAGAAAAGAGAATAAAAAGAGAATTTACACAAAAAAACATTGATGAGAGACAACTTCCTCAAAACCCCTCTTCGCTGAGCGAGGGACAGACTAACCCCTGTTTTAATTACGGCGAGTTTCTCTTTACCATCCCCTTCTAACTCGCTATACTCAACAGCACATGACTGTTTTTTTATCCACTTATCTTTAAAGTCAGTGCAGTAATTTAGAACAGTCCAATAAAAACAGTGCAGGAAGTTATTCATTGAATAATGAAGGTCATTCGGCAGGTTTGTAGCGAGAAACGCCGAGCAGAAGAGCCCAAAAAAGCCCTTACAGAATGGGAAAGGGCGTCTCCTCAGACCGGGGGGGTGGGGGTGGGCGCTGGGGGGTGTTCGGGGGGGGAAGGCATAGAGCCTGCCTTCTCTTTATTTGACACAAATTGTCTGTGCACTCTAAAGAAAATGCTGTGTCCTGCCAAGCTGACCACATATTTACTGTTTACTGCTGGCTGTTGCACATGTGGTTTCTGCATACGCTCTCCTCTCCTAGTTAAATCATCTGTGGTCCTTGGGCTTTCTTCTGACACACACCGCCTTGGCGCGCCGCCGGGCCTTCAGTTTTTTAAGCAAAGAAAGACATTAGTGTAAATTATAATGATAATTTCAGGCATTTCTGTTTTTGCGGCTCAGATTGGGTTGCCATGCTCCCCCTCTCTCCTCCTCTCCCTTATGGCCGCTTTCTTATAAGCACCTCAGCGTTTCTCTCGCTGGCTCCAATACATTATCCATAACATTTCATGTTTATTTCTTTTATATTATTTAATTGTAGTTGTACTGTTTACGCTTCTCTGACAAGAAGACAAACAGCAAATGCTGCGTATTTCCGAGGCTTGCGAACACAACACGTCCGCCTCACTCCACTCATTCAACCCACGTCTGTATTTCTGTATTCACTGAGATCTTCAGCAACCTGTATAATTAATTATGGTCACATTAGAGGCTTTCTCCTAAGATATTAATCACAACCTTTTTCCTGCTTTTCGTCCATCTCTGGCCCTCTTATGGCCTTTTATAAGATGCACAGACAGTCTCTTTCCTCTCCTTGTCCACTGAAACTCTAGCCCAAGACTCACTTCTTGATTACCCATGCACCTCTTGGAGAGCATCTCATGGAAGCACTCGCAGGTTTTTACAACTTTTTTCTTTGAGGTGAGGATGCTGGAGTGGTGTAGAGAGGCTGGCGAGTTCAGCGTGGTGCAGCTATTCCAGCTCTCTGAAGCCTGCAGCTGTTTGGAGGCATAATGAACTGCTAACTGCAGTCACGCAGGCCCCAGTGCCACAGCACCTCTGCGGCCTTTTCAACTTCGGCTGCCGCTTCCTTATAGCAAGGGCTGGCCCTTGTGAGGCGGCGCGGGCTCGGGCTGATGAGGAACGGCGCGCCAGGGGGAGCACTGAACCGCTTCGCTAATGAACGGCCTGGCAGGACCTTTAAAACGCAGGCGGATTATAATGATACTGACTTGAGCAAAAATAACAAAAAGGTTTAGACTTTATATCACGAACAAGGAATAAAAATGGGGCTCATGTGACAATTCAGTTCAATTCAGTTCAATTTTATTTATATAGAGCTTTTAATAATGGTCATCGTCACAAAGCAGCTACACAGAATGAAATAAAAGTGTGTGTATGAGTGTGTGTGTGTGTGTGTGTGTGTGTGTGTGTGTGTGTGTGTGTATGAGCGAGTGTGTGTGTGTGTGTGTGTGTGTGTGTGTGAG
>JBBPDH010000036.1:6207173-6218776 GCA_037974565.1 Clupeocharax schoutedeni | reverse complement strand
TAATGTATTTCACTGTGTTAATGTTGTTTACTGTGTTAATGTTGTTTACTGTGTTAAAGTTGTTTACTGTGTTAATGTTGTTTACTATGTTAATGCTGTTTACTGTGTTAATGTAGTTTACTGTGTTAATGTAGTTTACTGTATTAATGTTGTTTACTGTATTAATATTGTTTACTGTGTTAATGTATTTTACTGTATTAATGCAGTTTACTGTGTTAATGGTGTTTACTGTGTTCATGTAGTTTACTGTGTTAATGTAGTTTACTGTGTTAATGTTGTTTGTATTTGTGTAATGTAAGAGTGTTAACACTAACTGAACACCATTGCCCAGCAGTAAACATCTTTTAAGCAGTGGACTAAGACTTTTGCACAGTACTGTGTGTTTCAGGATTGTTTAGTTGCGTCCAGATTTTGGTTAAATGATTTTATTTGAGTTACTAGAGACCTCTTATGTACCATTAGTCTTCTTAATCACACATCTGATGTTAACGTAAAGCTCAATGCAAAATGGCAAAAAAGGCTGGACTTACTGCAGCAAAGAAAACGATCACTGAACACTGGTGGACTCCTAGGTTGAATCTGAAGTTGTTTTGGGCCCACAGTTTTGCTAAGATTGTTAATTTAGACTCACCACTGGAAGACTGGACAGAGCACAAACCGTGAAAAAAACTTTTATCCAAAATTTTTCATTGGAGAAGCAAAAATGAATGGATTCAGTGAATGGACTTGAATATACAATGTTCACCTGCTGTCTTTACATTGTGAGAATGATTTCTGAAATGCCTGTTACTTCACTTCCACTTTTATTTTAAATGTAATAAAAACTTCTGATGTTTTCATGTTCCTTTGTTTTTCAGGCTGACTAGCTTTAGCTGTATTTTCTCCATTTACTTGCTGGTCTAGGATCACCAAGATTCATGAGGTAAGAGCTGAAGTTAAAGGAGTGTGATCTAATGACTGGCTTAATGATTACCATGTGGAACACAACTTAGAAAGCATTGGACATTTCATTCAAACTGATTCCAAGCATGTTATTTTTAACAAAAATAAAGGAATACATTAAATAAACGCTAACTTCCATCCCTGGCCTGTGCACTACGTGTGTACACTGTGACTGAAGTATATGAAAAAGTCGAAACCACATATTATGATAGCTGGCGATCCAGAAAAACTAACAGCCAATGAGCAGTAAAAGGAGAATTATTGCTCTCTGTAGAGCGTAGATTGAAGTTCACCCTCCTATATACATGTCAGTAGGCTTTAAGTTAAGTGATTTGGAAGCTTACTAAGAGAAACTCAAGTCACCTGCCAAGTTTTCATTTGATATGAGGAATCATTTTCATTCTTTGGACGCCTCGGTCATATTGGCCTATTCCAAACATGCCTTTATCACCAAAGCACACAATGGCTACGACTGTCAGCAGTGTTTAAGAGGGGTGTGGCCACGTACTTAAACTTGGAGTAAATTATGGTAGCGTGTTTTCTTTAGAAATTACAGAGAAACGGACCAAAACCCAAATGTCTCAGACCGATTTTAATAAGAGCTGAAACAATAGGCCTGAAAAATCACTGCAGCGTCCAACTGTTACACCATGGGTGACATGAAGGTCCTTGATGGAAACCATATGAAGATCATATGAAGATTGATCCTCATCAGTACCTTACCCTTTTCATATACAGTAACCCCTCAGTCTAACGTGGATTTTCCTGAGAAGCAAACTGTAGTACCTCTACCAGTCCAGCGGTGGCGATAACACACTGAAATTGTCAACTACCATAAAAAGAAGAAGAAGCTGCTCCTTGTCCTCGTATTTAAGTGTTTTAATCTTTTGAACCCCCAATTTTCAACAGTGATCTCAGTGTATTCAGTATTAGTAAGCTGTGCTCTGTCTAAACATGTGGGCAGAGAGAGTTACTTCAACCTTTCTTTTGTGTACGAGTCTTTGCACGCTGCTAATGCTAACCGCTAATGCTAACATTTTTTTAAGCACTAAAGTTTTCTGATTCTGATTATTTATTTACCTTTACATTTTCTTTAAAGGTACTGCACTAAACTGAGTTTAAAATGAAGTTTAAGTGTTCCGGGAGCAGATTTGGGGGCATATTTTGGGTTTACACTATAAAAATAAGCATTTAAGCATTTTTTTTCCAAAACACAACAACATGGTTTTTCACTAAACGCTATATACTTTATTGATCCTGGAGGAAACTGCTTATATGGTGACAACACACAGACAGACACACAAGACACAAGACACATAGAGAGACAACAATAATGTAAATAAAATAGGTCTGAATAAAACCTTAATAAAAATCTGAAAAAGTTCAATCTGTACATTAGTGTTACTGTATCATTTCAGTTCCTAACAAAGCCACTGCATTTATGTATGTATGTATGTATGTATGTATGTATGTATGTATGTGTGTATGTATGTATGTATGTATGTATTTATTTATTTGTTTATTTATTTATTTATATTTTCTAAAAGAATGAACTGACCTCTATTCCGGGACACAATACCAAAGATTTCATGTAAATGAATCCCAAAGTCAACATCTTGCCGGAGTGTTTTTTTCCCCTCCTTTCGTTTTTAGTTTCTTTGAGAAAAACACAGCAAAGAGGAAGGATTAATGATTAAGTTGTCTTTTCAAACTTGTCCTAATATGAGGGATTTGAGGCTTGTTTTGGCTGCACTGGGGCTTCAACTACACAGCAGGACAGAGATAAGAAAAGAAGAGCTTTGAGGAGAGAGAGAGAGAGAAAAATCACAGCGCATTAAAATCAAATCTACTGAGGGAGCCACCAGCTTAGCAGAGCCAAGACGATTAAAGGGTCAATGGTCCTCTGACAGGTGGTCTACCTTATGCCTCTCACCTTGGTTCCAAGGAAACTTCTCGGCTATTCGAAAAATGGCACACTTGATGGCGAAGGGCACTGAATACAGCAATAACAATCACGAGCGATATTAAGCCGATCGGCGCGGCGTCTTGAGCACATCTCAAATACCCTGCGACGTTTCAAATCGGTTTACACAAGGCATTTCTTCAAACAGCATTACAGACTCACAACAGATTGAAAACTGCTATCAAATTGAACATTGTGCCCTATGACTCAAAACCCTCTGAGAAAGAGGGGCAGGGAGTTAAGTGTATGAAACAAGCCGAGAAAATGAGGATGAGCGCATTGAACATGAAACAGCATCCGGGAGCAAAATGAGATAACGCAGCCAAAGACCCAATTTCTTATAGATAGCCGTGGCCTAGCTGTTACTGTAAGGACACAAATAAGGTACCATGTAATCACAGCAGAACTGAAAAGTGCCCGTAATTTACAAGATTAAAGTATTTATTTTTGCTGTTATAGCTGGTTATTGCGGCTTGTGAAGATACAGGACATGTAAGGGAAGCAAACCCTTGTTGTTTTCGTCCGTTTTCAGGCTGGAGCACGGCATGCTGTTCTGATTAAAACAGCACAGTAGAAGGTCATGGTGACTTAAGGGTAGCCAAGCAGCCTGAAGCGAGTCTCGCCCTCCAATTTTTTCCCCTCCACGCAAAGCAGTGAGCACCTCGAGGCGGAATGTGTCCGTGGTCTAAATATCTTCTTGTACCGATAACCATCGCTCTCTCTCTTCCTCGCGGCCTCGTGTCACAGGTACCACCGAGCAATCCCTCAAGCCAAGGCCTTGCTTTATCAAGCAGAGAATTTAACAAGACAGCTCTTTTCATGCTCATTGGATCCTCGAGCGGTAATGGATTTTCTCAATGAGTCGCTCTTTTCTTTTCCACAGGTTTCACACTTGTTTTTTTTTTTTTCTCACAGGGCCCCTGGGCTCCTCTCCAGGCCAGATCCTCTACCGTTGACTTTGATTTTCAGAGGTAAGTGATCCGTCGCTCCAGGCCCAATGAACGCCGCCTGAAATCTAGCCTGGCTCAGTCTCCCTGCGCCTGATATTGTACACTCTAATGCAAAGTGAAGTAGCACGTCTAAATAGCCTGTCAATTTTTCCCCCCCTGTTCTCTCCGGGCTTCCAGAAATCCACAGATGGGACTCATTTCCAACGGGCTCGGGAACGTAAACGATACAGAGATATTAAGGGGCATTAAACTACTTGATGACATTTTGGTTGCACTGATGAAGACTGGCACTTGTTTTAAAGGGAGGACGGCCAGCAGACGGACGAGTGACGCGATTCCCTTCTGCCGCAGAACTTTTAACATAAACTTTTCCCCCCAGCCTGATCTGCCTCTCTGTCTCTCAGACTGCTATCTGCCCCAGACAAAGCCACGTCTCCCTCTCTGCTCTCCTGGGTCTGAGCCACGCTGAAACTCCAGGAGCCGATCCCAGCCACGGCGTTTATATTAACTGTTAATGACAAAGGCAACCTTCGCCCTGTGTGGCTTCCTGTCTGCACCCGGGATCGTTTACCGCCTCTCTTCTGCTGATCAGAAACGCGACCCAAGACGTGTGAAGACAGAGCGTGTATTGTTGTTGAAAGGGCCGCGTCTGCTGCTCATCCCCGTCCCGGCGCGTGTGCCGCGCGGTGTCTGTTCCCCGACAGGAAAGAATAAACCCAGGCTCAAATCAGAGGAAGTTCATCAAATCTGGTTCTTGGAGTCATGTCTTTCAAGCCCTGTTTCCTTGCCATATGATCTCTATAAACCAAATCACTGCTGGCTTCCTCACAGGCAAGCAGGCGCCTGGGGCAAGCACATAATCAAAGCCAAATGCAAATGACAATAGAAACAGCGCCGAGAAAAGTAAAGGAAATCTCGTCTTGTTTGACTTTTTTTCCCCTCCTGTTTCTCTGGCTTGGCAGAATTTTTGTTTGTATTTATTTTTCTTTTCAGAAATGTGGAACGGAAAAGTCTCCAGATCACTGGTAGATTCGCAGGAGAAAAGACTGGAAGCTGGAATCTACCACAGATTTTGCTTTGCAGCATAAATGTGTGTGCCTTCCACTGTTCTTAACTATAGTTGTACATTTTGTGTCCGAAATCCTATTTGTATAAAGCAAGAATCACGAGTTTCAGACCGTATCTCTGAACAGCATTCACTTTTAAAGTAAAGTCATGAACACAGAACAGAGTTTTCTCTGCATTTAACACCTGAAGTAGGGGGCTGCCACCAGCGAGGGGCGCTGGGGAGCAGAGTGTGGGGACGGTACCTTGATCAATGGTGGTGGTGACCTAGTGGGTCTGGGCCAAGAGGTGCCAATGGACCAATACGTCATGGGTTCGAATCCTACCTTAGGACCACTGGGTTCCTGAGCAAGACCCTTAACCACGAGTTGCTCCAGGGAGACTGCCCCCTGTAGTTCGGGAGTGGAAGTCGCTTTGGATAAAAGCGTCTGATAAATGCTGTGAATGTTTCCTAGACGTGCTGGGATTTGAACCCACAACCTTCTGATTGCAAATGCGACGCCCTAACCAGCAGCCCACCATTTTAGCAGTGTGAAAGGATATTAGTGCGGACGGCTCACCCATGTGTTCACCTATGAACTGTGTCGTTCACTCATGTATAGTGGGTTGTTAGCTACAGATTAAATGCTATTTCAAATGCTAGCCTGATTGATCTGAAGAGCAGCGCTTGGATGTTTCTTGTCCTTGTTGGTTTTGTTCTACGTTTAGAGGATAAAAGAAGATCCTCTGCTTCACGAGGCTCTTTAAAAGCTTTCGGATACGATGTACTGAACTCTCCAGCGCCGCAGTGCTATTGTGTTGTTAGGACAGCTTGGGTCATTTACTAATGCCATCACATTTTTTAAAACACTCAGCCGGTTAAAACTGAGATTACGACTGGTTTCACCCTTCAGTTTTATCTACGCTCGCTGCTTTTCATGTGTCATTAATTGAGCAAATTATTAATAATGGTTATTATGGGATGAAGGCATTGCCCGCCCTCACTGAGTGCAATGGTGTCATGGCAACGCACCATGTCAGTGTTAATGAATGTCTTTTTAAATCAAAGTCTTTTGGGAAGGTTCACAGGAAGACGAATTTTGAAAGCACTCCTGCCTCATTTAGTTCTAATAGTTTTTATCTCCTGTGACATGGCACACAGGTGAGTCGCCGCTGATCGCTGGCAGTGATGGCAAACTTCAAATAGTCGAAATACAGTACTTTACTCATCTGCATGCAAATATATGGATGCAAACGACGTCTGACTGGTTAATACCGGTGAGGCGGAATGCATTTACCGTGTGACTCTACAGTGTGTGTCTGTGAGTGAAGAGGGAGCTCTAATCATGTTGCTGTGTACCGCCACAATAAAGGGGAACTCTACAGGGTGGTCTTATGGGTCCAAAGGTGAACAGAGAAGAATGAGTCAGTGCCATATTCACAATGGATTTATGAAATATGACGGGCTTTTTTTTTTTGGATTTTCACAGCCGAGACTGTAGACGCAGGCAGTACTGACTGACAGGACCGAATATCGATTAAAAAAAAAGGTCTATAGCAAATAAATTTTTTCAAATGTAAGGAATTTTTATTTGATTTGGAGACCAATTTAGCTCAATAATGAGGAAACCACTGTTTAATGAGCATAACAGCCTCCAGGTTTCGCAGTAATCTGAAAGTAATGCTAGATAATAAACTTCATAATACTCCAGCGATCATACGCTTCTGATTAATGAATTGGCAAAAGGCTGCAAATGTTTTCAGCCACAGTGAAGATCAGGATAAATCTATTTGGCAAATTGAAGCAATTCCCCGGCCAGCATCCTGTAATTGTTTCCTTATTTGACCAGGCAACTCCGAGCCACAATAATAAAGCGTCATAAAATCCCGAGGAGATTATTTTCAGCCGATTGTAACGTTAAACCCGAAGGCTAAAGAAGCCTGTTTGCAATCTGACATGATCTGAAAGTCATCAAGACTAAAGAGTCGGTTAAACAGTCACTATACGCAGATTTATCCCCTGAAAAGCCTGACAATGTAGTACATAAGGTTGCTTTATACCCAGCGTTTGTGCACAGTGTGTTTTATATTGAGTTTATTGGGTTTCTTTAGACGTTATTTTGTTTTATTGTTCTATTTTGTCTGTGCAACTTCCTCCTGGATCAATAACATTTTCTGATTCTGAGTTAAACCATTTTAAACAAGCACACATGCTGTAAAACGGTTACTTTCGCTCATTCACCATGTTCCCAAACTGGATGAGATATGAGACACAGGTGAAAAAAAAGTCAAAAGAATATTATAGCTTATAAAATCCAGAACTGTTGTCCAAATAAAACTAATTCTATAAAGAATTATACTCTATTCATCACAACTACATTCATTTCTATGCTAAGCATAATCTCCTCTAAGCTCTGACATAGAAATCTTAAGCGACTTGTGCAAATACAAACAAATCAAGGCAATGTAAACCGAACCCAAAGCTACTAACAGGTTTCTCCTAACCAAGATATTAACTTTTCAAGAATAAAAATGTGTAACACAAACATTTAACGCAAATACTTGCCTGCCTAGTACTTTGACAGTGCCATTTATGTAAACAAGCAAAGGTTTTTCTTCATGTTATGAGGCTAAATGTCCAATTTCATTTAACAGCCAGTTTCAAACTCTATTATTTTAACACATATTGTTTCAGCAGCTCTTCAATGGGTGACCAAATATATTTTAAATACAGGATGTTTGTTCATGCAAATTATTCAGCAGTGCAAGAGCAACACAGTTAAGAACAACTGGCATTTATCAGCGACTGAAAAACTGTGATCCAGTGAACATGTGTCCTAAGACAAGATATTAGATTTATTAGATTATTAGAAATTTGCATTGCTATGGCAGAAAATGAACAGAACAAAGGTAAGAGCGGCAAAACGATCGAATAAAATATATACAACCCAACAGTATAATATAAAAATACACAATACAAACAATACAATAATATAAATAGACATTTGTGCGTATGTAAATATATATATACATATATATATATGTATATGTGTGTGTGTATTGTTATAAATAAATATATATGTGTGTGTGTGTGTGTGTGTGTGTATATATATATATAAATAAATATATATGTGTGTGTGTATATATATATATAAATAAATGTGTGTGTGTGTGTGTGTGTATATATATATATATATATATATATATAAACACACACACACACACACACACACACACACACACACACATATGAGAGAGAGAGAGAGAGAGCAGGAGCGTTTCTCCCCCCAGCCTCAGAGCGCGCGGATATACTCAATTCGGCTCGAAAACTCAGAGCGCGATCCTACCTTAGTGCTCCACGCGCTCCCGGTCCCACCTCGCTTGTGGCGCGCGCGGCTCTGTTGTGTGCTGAATGCGGAGTGCGCGCCGTCTCTCCCCCCCATCACAGAGAGCGCGCGCGCACTCCGCCCCCTCAGCGGAGCGTGCAGGACAGCGCCAATGGAAAAGTGCGCGCGGTATTTTTACACCAAACACCAAACAACAAACACAGCAGCGTGCCAGTCACAACCATATCATATAATAATACATGTAGAATAAATTCTAATTTAATTACAAGCATTAGCGATTTCATATATACTTTGTTTATTTGCAGCAGTAGCAGTTTTTTTTTATTTAATTTTTATTTAATTTTAATGATTGTGCTTATTATTTTAGGATCAAAATACTACTAATTCTACTAGTGATAAAGTAGTGTATTATTTAATGCTATTTTAAAATAATGCTTAATGTAATGTTTTGTTTTTTGTTTTTACCAATATTGAAAAAATCATCGTTGTAATAACAATACCAACGATGACGATAAGTAATTGAATGAAGCGGGTAGTTGCTCCTTTTCCGCAGTGTGTTTTCTTTGCTATTGTTTAGTTGTATTTAGTATTAATGACTGTGGGTTGGAAGTGCTACTGATGGCACTGACAGTGTCCTGAGCTACGAAGCTCATTCTGATGTTGAAAACTGCAGAAGGAGTACAGTAGCCAGTGACCCAAAATGTTTGCTGTACAACTCCTGTGTATGTCTTTTGTATTGTGTTTAATGGAATCTGCTTGGTTCAGGCAGGCGTGAGGTGTAGTATCAGTGTGATGTGCAGTGGTATCCAAAATGCTGCCCCCCCTGGGGGTTTTACTCACTTGTTTAACAGCAGGTGTTTGTCCCTCAGCTATTGCCGTTTAGCCAGCAGATCTATCAGGAAATGGTTTGCCTTGGCAAGGCAGAGTGGATGTTCAGTCATTTCTGATATACATCTTTTAGGCCTTAATTTAACACAGTCATTTTTTATATTAGCATCAAGTGTCCCTGACTGACGAAACTAGTAATGTTGATTTTATTATACAGTCTATGTACTTATGTTTCCTTGTCCATCAAGAAATGTTCTTTTATACAGACTGCAGCACCTGCAGGGTATTTTTCATGGTATTTTGTTGTATTGTTGGATATTTATCACATCTGTTTCTTGTCTTGCAATGCCAGTGATGTTCCAAAATGAAAAACAAAAAGAGGGTTTTAGAGCATAAGCACTGCTCGACTCTCTGTGCTGCAGCAGATCTGCCTGCTTTTTCGAATGGAAGAAGGACTTGACTGTGTGAGCATATCCAACAACACAGCCATGTGTACTCAATGCATGTCTTAAGAGGGAGGAAGTGACTGTACTAGGCCTTTGTGTGTGTGTGTGTGTGTGTGTGTGTGTGTGTGTGAGAGAGAGAGAGAGCCAATGTGTCAGCAGGGTTTTGGAGTGTCAGACATTAAGGACATCTGTTACTATCCCCTAACATACAGTCTCTCACCCTCTCTCCCTGTGTTTTACCTACTCACCCCTGTGACATGCTATTTCAGAAACACACTTCCGCTTCACAAGTGCACACTCCCTCAACAGACCATATCACCTTCTCTGAACCAAGCAACACTGTCTGTGTGTGTTTTCTATGTGTTTAAAAAAAACACGCTCCATGATTTCCTGGCAGATAAACCTGAGGTAAAGCAGGTAAAGGTGAATAGACCTGTAAAATGTAACACTGTTGTTTTTAACACAGACTTCCCTGCTTCCCTGCAAGTCTGAGTTGTAACCGGTTGTGCAGATCGTCTCACCGTATTGTTTGATTTAGATTCTTTTGAAATTCAGTGCATTATGAAACCTCAAATTCCTCGCACCTTCATTGTTACACAGAAAAATGCAGAATACAGATCTGGCTTGTGGAACTATTTAATCATATTTTGGGATGTACGATGATGGCAGAAGCGTATCTATGTTTCTTGTGTGCCCTGAAGAGCATAAAGTTATGCTTTTAACTTAGTAGAATGTTAGATGTGTAGTTTAAGTACATTTGTTAAATGTTTATGAATCAGCATCACACAAGATTGGCTTTAAACCTGTCTGGCACCATGATCTTAGCAGGAGATGATTTAAGTTTGAGATCTGGGAAATTTGGATGCCAAGTCAACACCTTTCTGAAGAAGTGGTGTAAGAGGTGACTGCCATTTAGGGAATATAGTTGCCGGAATGCAGGAACAATGTTCAGAACATCCATTTGACCATTTCACTGCCTCTCCTGGCTCACTTTCTTCCCATAGTGCCTCTTAGTTGACACACGCACCTGCCGTCTGCATAGGAAAGCATGATCCATTAGACTAGGGCTGGGCGATTAATCAAAAAGTAATCGAAATCGACATTCAGAACCTATAATCGATCAAATTTTTCCTGGTCGATTATTTCGATTACTGTCCCTTTAAAAACACTACCGCGTGTGGAGTCACGTGACCCCGCTCCGTTATGTTACGTTATTCGGCCGACATGTCGAGCACGGAGAGCTTAAACACTGAGACAACTGAGCAACTTGTCAGTGAACTATGATGGCAAAAATAAATAAATAAATAAAAATACTCGTCCATTAATCGTAATCGAGTTAAAATGCTCAATTAATCGAGATTTAGATTTTGGGCCAAATCGCCCAGCCCTACATCAGTCCATGCCACCTTCTTTAATTGCTCCAAAATCTAGTTCTGATGCACATGTGCCCCTTTTTAGCAGTTTTGGCAGTAGACATAGGTAAGCATGGGCACTCTGACTGATTGACTGATCTGCAGCTGGGCAGCCCCATAAACTGTAAGCACTCGGTGTTCTAAAACCTTTCTGTCATAGCCACCAATAAGCCAGCAGTTTCTGCTAAACCAGCTTTTCAGGAGGGCGGACCCGCAGACACGAAAAAGCTTTGGGCATCTGTGATCCTGTTCATTCTTCTGTGGACCACTTTTGGTAGACACCTCTGCATACTGGGAACATCCCACAAGATCTGCTATTTTGGAGATGCTCTGACTTTCTGACGCTGTTCACTTGCTGCCCGATATATCCCGCAGGTGCTATTGTAACAAGCCAATGTTATTCACTTCGCAAGTCTTGAGGTTTAAGTATATGTGTGTGTGCAATATGTAGGGGTGTGTGTGTGTGTGTGTGTGTGTGTGTGTGTGTGTGTGTGTGGTGGTGGGGGGAGGGGTGTCAAGCACAGTTTAGTAGTTTTTCATCCTTTAATCCTAGGAATTGAGTCAGGCATATTTGACCACAGAAACCACCAAAATGTGCCAGACATTTTCTTTAAACCTGAAAAAGACTGTTTACACTCAAACACCTCACGAGTAAAATCGGTTCTTTAAAA